>JADRCD010235787.1:0-15914 GCA_019843815.1 Montemys delectorum
AGAGCAGAACATTTTTAAATTATATTGCAGTTTCATTGATAACATGTGAAGAATTCCTCCCACTCGGTGGGGACATGACAGGCTGTAAATTACTAAGTGAGGTTTAAAGCAGACAGCTAATCAGTCTGCATCGATGCATCCTTCCAAGGGGGTATGGCTGTGCGTTATTTCAGGGTTTCTAATTCTCTGCAGAGCATCTGGTTAATAGCATGTGGGCTTTTGTTCTGCAAAGCTAGGTATGGAAAGGAGTATCCAGGGAAGGCATAGGGGAACGCCCCTTTCTAATCCACTAGATGTGAGTGCTTAGTCTGTGGGAGCAACTTTCTACAAAATCCTGAAGTAAAGGAGAAAAAAAAAAGCAACCAGAGATGCCATCTAAGCATAAAAAAAGAGTAAATGTCTTTCTTCTGACAAGAAACAAGATAACTGTCTAATTTTTCCAAATTTGGTATTACTTACATGGAAGAGAGGCAAAGTATATCCTTCAAGACTCGTTTTAATGAAGAAGAAAACACTTAGTTATAGAAGAAATGGGCATTCCCCAAAGGGAGTTTAAAGGAATGTAAAAGAATTGTTAGTGAAGTAACAACGAAGGATTTTCTATAGGAGAAAGTTTACAGAGGAACAGTGACCATTTAATCACAAAGATCAGTCCACAGCAACAAAATCAATCATACAGCTTAAGAATGGACCCAGGAGGACTGGAGAAATGGCTCAGCCGTTAAAGGCTAGGCTCACATTCAAAAATATAAGAATGGACCCAGGAGATTGGTGCTGTGCATCGGAAAGATAAGTGTCCTTTCTTTAGACTCTTCATTGAGCCTTTCCTA
The DNA here is from genome assembly GCA_019843815.1 of Montemys delectorum. Classification (NCBI taxonomy): domain Eukaryota; kingdom Metazoa; phylum Chordata; class Mammalia; order Rodentia; family Muridae; genus Montemys; species Montemys delectorum. The sequence continues at coordinate 831 of JADRCD010235787.1, forward strand.
GTCTTCAGTTTACCATTTAACATAGTTCCCCTATGCTGTGGTGAAGTATGCTGTTTAGTGTTCTTCAGTGCAAGAAGGCTTTGGCATGCTCTAACAATTCCTGTCTGTTAGATAAGCTTCACTGAAGCATGCTGTTGTGCTTGAGTGTAATAGAACCAAATCAATGATATATGTTAAAGTGCCTTTGAACAGAAATAAATGTAAAATAGAGTCATGTATTGATTCACTATTTGCTGTAACTTTAAAGAAAGTGACTTCTGTGAACTGTGAAAAACAAGAGCAGACTCTATACATAAATAATTATTTTATTTATTTACATCCCAAATGTTACTCCCTACTCTGTCCCCTCCCACTTAGGAGAGTTCTTCCCCCATCTTTCGCCTCTGACAGGGTGCCTCCCCCTATATCCTCTCACACTGGGGCATCAAGTCTCTACAGGATTAGGCACATCCTCACCCACTGAGGCCAGACAAGGGAGCCCTCTGCTACATATGTGCCATGGGCTTCAAACCAGCCTGTGTATGCTCTTTGGTTGGTGGCTCAGTCTCTGGAGAGCTCCCGGGGAAGAGCTTATTTGTCACTGTTGGTCTCTCTATGGGGTTGCCATCCCTTTCAGTTCCTTCAGTATTTCCCCTAACACTTCCATAAAGGTCCTGGACCTCCATCCAGTTCTCCAGATTGGAGAATTTTGCTTGCTGCACAGCTAAGAAACAACTTACTTAATCCTTCAAGAAGCTGGGACACTGTGCAAGATACTTAAACACTTTGCAACAAAGTTAAAGATTGGAAATTTTTAATGAAAATGTGTAATAATAGCAGGGCATGGTGGTGCATAGCTTTAATCCCAGCATGAGGTGAGCCTAGTGAGGTGGATCCTCTATGAGTTTGAGACCAGCTTTGTTCACCTACCAAACTCAAGTCAGCCAGGTGTATATGGAGAGGCCCTGTCTCAAAAATACAAAAATAAATAAATGAATAAACAAACGTAAAGTAGGTAATGGTTAGACCTCTACAAAGACTATGGCAAGAATGAGCTAATACTTTGGTAACAAAGACACATACACAAACTTACACAGAAATGCATACACAAACACACATACCCATGTACACATACCCTTGCACACATACACACATGTATGCACACATATACACATATGAGTGCACACACATATATGTATATATATATATGCATACATGTACACACACATATACAAATATACATATACATACCCTAACACACAAATACATACATATACACACATATGCATACACACAAGGATATATACATTCACACATGCGTGCATACACACATGTATAAATATATACACATAAAAACATACATGGACAAACACTCACATATATACAAATATACACATATATATACACATATGTACATATACATATGTACACACGTATATATATACACATACAGACACATTAATACAGATACATACACACACCTACATACATACACACATGCATACACACATATACACATGATCATGCATATATTATTATTTTCATGCAGAAACACATACACATATATACATATATACAAATAAATGTAAAAAAATACTAGAGTGAAATATCTTCCTACATGAAATAAAATAACTAATATTTATAAGACAAAATAGAGTAAAAGTCTATACATAAGAGAATTTTGTGAAGATTTATGCACCACATTCTACAGATTATTATTATGACAATGTGATTAAACATAAAATAGTTCTAGCTTATTTGACAGACACAAGGTGATTTTTGCCAGTCATGAAGTTAAAAACTAACAATACAGAAGCTAATAGAAAAACAGCATAGTACAGGATTATAGAAAATTTAAAAGACTGACTCCATCTACCAAAGGATGCCTGGAGTGCTTTACCTCTTGCTGACTTTTGAAATTGAAAATGTTATCTTTCAAATAGTTTCCATTAAAATTCCCATTGTATCATAACGTTTATACATTTTGTGGGTTACATAATTACAATCTGGTCTATACATAGAGTGTAGTGATCAAGGCAAGGTAGTAAGCCTGTCTTCTCCAATGTTCACCATCTCATGTATGAGAAAGTAGGGCCTTGATTTCTAGGTATTTCTGAAAACAGACTGAATCGACTGTTTACTGGGAACCAGTTCTAATTTGCAGTCTCGTCCTGTGTTCTGGTCACCCTCCCACATTCTGTCCCTTGTCTTCTCTCCATTCTCAGCTTCTGGTGACGGCTGCTACACTCCATTCCACCATAAGACTGACTTTTTTATTTCTTCGGTAAATGAATACATATGGTATTTGGCTTTCTGTCTCTGGCTTATGTTGCTTAACAGTGATTTCTAATCCCATCTGTGCTGCTGTACATGACAGTACTTCACCCTGCTTATGGATGAATACCATAACAAGTGTGTGTGTGTGGGGTGTGTGTGTGTGTGTGTGTGTATGCATATGTAAGAGATAGATAGATATATAGAAAGATAGATAGAAAGATAGATAGATAGATAGATAGATAGATAGATAGATAGATAGATAGAGCATTCTTCTTATTCACCCATCAATTCAATGATAAAAGTTTGGATTGTTTCTGCATTTTAGCCATTATCAACAGTACTGATATAAACACAAGGTGTTTAATTATTGTGTTGGTAGAACATATTTTTCTCTTTTGAAGATATGGTAGTTTTTATGCATCTAAAGATATTTCACATTGATTTGCAAACCACTTCTATATTAGTTGCACTAATTGACCCTCTCATCATGAGAATCAACTGATTTCCCTGTATTTTCATCATGCCTTGCTAGATTTGTTTTTAACAGACATTCTAACTGGTGATAGATTATATCATTCTGGGTTTGAGATGCAATTACATGGTGCTTGGTGATAGGGAACAATTCTTCATGTGTTTATTTTCCACTTAAATGAATTTTATATTCATATGTCCCTCTTTTATTGTTATTTTGTTTATATATTTTGCTCAAAACTTATTTACTGTAGTCTTTTACCTTCTCTCTTTGCAAGAATGCTAATAACTTCACTAGAGAATAATTTTTATAAAGGTTGAACACAGGAGGTTCCTAAAAATCCATACAAATAAAGAAACTATACTGCTAAATCTTAACAGATATCTCTGTTTGGTAGAGCTGTGGTTAGAAAGGCAACTGTGGTGAAGATAACCCCTTCACTACTCTTACTAATAGAATGGAGATGTTTAGGTGAGTATGTAAACACACTGAAGCTTATTCTGTTGTTGTTGCTGCTAGTCAACATGGAGATGTGTGGTTGACCAACGGTCTGTGATGCTTTGTGAGCAGGAATAGAGATCTTTAACTTACCCTGACTCATTCTCCTGTCTGCTACTTGGGTAAACAATTGAGTGCAGGGTTGGAAATCTATGCAGATAGATTACATCTCTTTTAGATCTCAAATGTTAAATTTTTCTTGTTGAAAAATAAAGATGGTGTCTGTAAGTGGCATGATTTATGAAAAAATGGGATTATATGTTACACGGACAAAGTAGCAGATGGAGAAATTCATAAATATTGTGAGTTGGGAAATTGACAAATGTCATTAAGCTGTGGCAAAATGGTTCAGAAATGTTGTTGTGCCATAGCTTGGAAGGCAAGCAATGTGCTTCTCAGCCTGTGCTTCTGAAAACTCAGTTAACATAACTCAAAATGATTCTGTGGTGGCTGCTTCTCAACCTTCAGTAAGTACACATAGGAGGAAAACAAATGCAAATGGGAGCTTGGTATTCTTTCAGATGACCTTAGTTCTTTTGTGAGCACTCATATCAGACAGTTACCGCTTGTAACTCCAGGTCTGCAGGAGCCAACAGCTTCTTTTGACTCTGCAGGAACGGGAACACATGTGGCACACATAGAGATATACACATACATAGGACACATTAGTAAAAGTAAATCTGAAAGAAACAAATAAAATTGGCCAGTCTTCACATAGAGGGCATTGAAAGAATGATAGTAAAGGAGGATTTCTTCTACTAGAGACCTTGATTACTGAGAAACTGTTGACCCTCAATCCTTCACTGAACCAAAGAAGCTGAGAAGACTGTCTTGCTCCAAAGGTGGAACATGCTCTGCCTCATCCTCTGGTTTGGTTACACAAGATAAAGTGCAAGGATGACCAAGGTAGTAAAATGGGAGCCGTGGAGGATATTCATGGAGTTACATCCGAATGCACAAATTGGTAGACGCAACTGAGTAAAGCAAGAAACTTAATCAACTCTTCTTAATCTAGTTCATAAAGAACAGTGAAGAATAGAACAAACATTTCCTGTATTATTTGATAATAGTATAGTGTAGAAGCTTCTTATCAAACAATCTTTGATTCTTAAAAATATGAGGAATTATGCATAGTATATACCTGCTAGAAATCTTTTATTAAGATTTTTTTTTAATAAGTGACAAGGAATTTGGTTTCTCATGTAATAAAATTAAATGCTTTTATTTTTTATCAATTTTCAAAGTTAAGTATTTATATAGTCTCTGTGTTCAATGAGTTATGTAGGTATTGTCATCAGCAACAAGGCCTTGCCTTGAGTGTATAGAGAGCAACCAATAGCCTTTGAAATAGTTTGAGTTGTTTTTAGTTTACATAGGGGCCCTTTTGGACATTAACTCAATTAAATATAATCCATTCCTGGAGGCTTCATTTGGTGTTGAGAAAGGTACAGTTAGCACTCTGAGACAGTAATTTGGAGATATAATTTAGACTAAACACACACACACACACACACACACACACACACACACACACACACACATATAAAAGATTCTCCTGTAGTCAGTTTCCATGTGACCCCTCAAATGGTCCTTAGTATTGGCTGTCCTTACCCACACTTCCTCTCTTATCCTGTTTCCTCACCTCTCCATTTAGTTCACTCATTTGATCTCATTGCCCTGTCTCTCCATAACTCTATTTTCTGTTTTCTCCTATCATAAGAGGATTTTTTCCATCTCTCCTAGTCATTTTCTCTATATCTAACTTCTGTGATTATACAAGTAGTAGCATGCTTATTGAAGACTTAACAACTAATCTTCGATTTTAGAGAATACATACTATATTTGTTCTTTCAGGTTTGGGTTACTACTCTCAGGATGATTTTTTTCCTAGCTCTATCTGTGCACTTGCAAATTTTATAATTTTAATTTTAAAAATTGCTGAATGATATTCCATTGTGTAAATGTTCTACATTCTCATTATTCATTCATCTGCTGATGGACATCTAAGCTGTTTTCAATTTCTGGCTACTATGAATAGAGAATTAATGAGCATGGATGAGCAATTATCTATAGTTGGATGTAGATTTCTTTGGCTATGTTCCAAAGAGTGGTATTACTGGATATCTAGGTGGATCTGTCTATTTTTAGCTTCCTGAGTACCACCATGTTTAATTCCACAGTGGCTGAACAACCTGTATTCCCACCAGCAATGAATGTTATCTTACCAGCATAAGCTGTCATGTGTTTCATTAATCTTGTCTATTCTAACTGGTGTAAGACAATATCTCAAAGAAGTTTTCGGTTTTTCTAATCACTAAGGATGCTGAAGTGCATTTGTATTTCATATTACCAAAAGCAATCTGGAGGTTCTTTCTATTCCCATTTTTTAATTGGGTCATTTGTTTTCTTGAAGTCCAGTTTTTTGCGTTTTTCATATATACTATATCTAAGCCTTTTATCAGATGTATAATTAGTAAAGGCCTTTTCCCATTCTGTAGCCTGCCTACTATTCTGAATAAATGCTTGCCATACAGAAGCTATTCGGTTTCACAAGATTCCATTTATTAACTGTTGGCCTAGTGTCCTGTTCATCAGAAAGTCTTTTCCTGAGCAAACGAATTCAAAATTATTTCTTACTTTCCCTTCTATCATGTTAAGTGTATCTGGTTTATATTGAAGCTCTTGATTAACTTAGAGTTGAGTTTTGTGCAGGGTGATAATAAGGGTCTATTTACCTTTTCCTACATACAACCATCTATTTTGACCAGCACCATTGTTGATGATTCCATCTTTTCTTCCCCCCTCCCTTCCATCTTCTTTTTAAAGTATGGATTTCTATATTCTTCTCAAAAATCAAGTGTTCACACATGTGTAGACTTATGTCTGAATCTTCCACTTGATTCCATTGATGAATATTTCTGATTTTGTGCCAATGTCATGCTGGTTTTATTACTATAATTCTGTAGTACAATATGAGATTGGGAATCATGATCTCTCTAGAAGTTCTAATATTCAGAATTGTGTTTAGCCATCTTGTGTGTGTGTGTGTGTGTGTGTGTGTGTGTGTGTGTATTTCTATATGAAGCTGAGAATTGTCCTTTTAAGATCTATGAACAAATTGAGTTTTGATTGGAATTACATTTATTAGCCAGATTGCTCTTGGTAAAATGGTCATTTTCACTATATTAATCCCACAGATCCCTGACCATGTGAGAGATCTTTCCATCTTCTGATATTTTCTTCAATGCCTTTTAAAAAGATTTTGTAGTATTTTTATTTTTTAAATTTTATTATTATTACTTATTATATTTATTTATATCTCAAATGTTCCCCTCCCCAAAGTTCTGTCCCCATTCTCCCTCTTACGCTCTGAATGGGTGCTCTTTCCAACCACCCACTGCTCCCCCCCCCACCACGGGCATCTCCCTTCCTTGGAGCATCAAGTCTATACAGGATTAGGCACTCCCTTTCCCACTGAGACCAGACCAGGCAGTCAGTTTTCTGCTACGTATGTACCAGGGGCCTCACACCAGCCCATGTAGGCTCTTTGGTTGGTGGTTCAGTTTCAGAACTCCCAAGGATCCAGGTTAGTTGACACCATTGGTCTTCCTATGGGGTTGCCATCCTGTTAAGTTACTTCAATTCTTCCCATAACTCTTCCATAGAGGTCCCTGACCTCAGTCCAACGTTTGGCTATGAGTATTTGCATCTGTCTTGGGCAGCTGCTAGTTGAGTCTCTCAGAGGACAGCTATGTTAGGCTCCTGTCTACAAGCACACCTAAACCCTGATAGTGTCAGGGTTTACTGCCTGCCCATGGGATGGATACCAAGTTGGTCTGGTCACTGCTTGATCATCCAAGCCTTTCACTTGCTTGGGTAGAGTTACACCCAAGTTATTTTATATTTTTTGAGTTTTTTGTAAAAGTGTTATTTCCATCATTTCTTTCTCAGTCCATTTGTCATTTGTTTATGGAAAATTTGTAGGTGTGTGTGTGTGTGTGTGTGTGTGTGTGTGTGTGTATGTGTGTGTGTGTGTGTGTGTGTATGTGTGTGTGTGTGTGTGTGTGTGAGAGAGAGAGAGAGAGAGAGAGAGAGAGAGAGAGAGAGAGAGAGAGAGAGTTCTGGTTTAGTTTTTGGGATAATTTATGTATACAATCATGTCATCTGCAATGAAAACAATTTGACCTTTATTCTATATGTATCCCCTTGTTCTCCTTCTCCTTCAGTTGTTTTACTGCTATAGCTAAGACTTCAATAAGACCTCAACTACTATATTGAATAGATACGGAGAGAATGGGCATCATTTTCTTGTTCCTGGTTTCAGTGGAAAGTTTTGCACTTCCATTTAAATTGATGTTGACTTGCTGTAATCACCTTTATTATGTTTAGGTATAACCTTGTATTCCTTGTTTCCCGAGGAGTGAATTTTGTCAAAGGGCTTTTATGAATCTAATGAGGTGATGATTTTTTTAATTTGTTTATGTGGCTTATACGATTATATTTATCAATTTACATATATTGAATCATCCCTGAAGCTCTTGAATGAAGCCTAGTTGATCATGGTGAATGAACTTATTAATGTATTTTTTATTTTGTTTGCAAATATTTTATTGTTCTCAATGTTTTCAGTATCAATTAGACTAATTTCCATTTCTTCCAAAGTACCCATGAAGTTCTCCTAGAAATGACTTTTGCACTACAATTTGCAACAGGTATAATTTTAAAATTTTTTCAAAATTGCCTGACCACGTATAATTTCTTTAAGATTTCCCTTTTTTTTTTTTTTTTTTTTTACATAAAGGGTAATGTTTAATAGTGAAGATCTATCTCAGAATCTGCTAGTTGTTACTGATGTTTTTGATTAGAGATTTTCTAAATGATACAGAATTTTTTTTCTAAAGAGAATGAGGTTTAAATGATATTCACAGTTATATTTTTATGTCAAGGGCTTATTATTATTTTCATAAAGCTACTTAAAATGTCATTGATCTTAGAATTTTCAGCCTTCCATCTAGTGGTGCTTGCATTTTCACTTTCTTTTTTCATAAAATCAGGTGGCATTTCTCCTCATCTATGAGGTGACTTGCTTGTCTTAGAGTTTTACTGCTGTTAAGAGACACCAGGACCAAGGCAACTTTTATAAGGAAATCATCTGATTGGGGTTGGCTTACAGTTCCAGAGGTTTAGTCTATTCTCATGATGGCGGCAACATGCAGACAGACATGGTGATGCTGAGAATTCTACATGCTGATTGGAAGATAGCCAGGAGGAGACTAAAATTCCACACTGGGCAGAGCTTAAACACAAGAGACATTAATGCCCACACTCATAGTAACACAATTATTCCAAGATAGTGGCAGTCCTTGTGTGTGTCAAGCATTCAAACACATGAGTTTATGGGCCCCATACCTATTCAATCCATCACACTGGTGAAGAAAAATGGGAGAAGAATAGTGTAAAACACATCACAATAAGTGAAAGAACTGTTGTGTTTCTCAATGTTTTCTTTTTTTTTAACTTTTATTGCATTATGATGAAAAAAGTTACATGATTTCAATTCATCTGAATTTGTTAACATTTAAAAACATATTTTAAGTAAATAGAATTAAATCATATTCTTGTTTCCCTTTTGTATCCCAACTCCTCCCAGAGACCCCCTCTTCAATACCTACAATATTTTTTTTTGTCATATTCCTTAAAATTTATAAAATATTATAACAATAAAAATGAGTATTATAAAAGCTGTTTGATATAAAACAATTGATTTAACCGTGTTATGTAGATGCTTGTCTACAGCAATACTGAAAATTCATACGTTTTTCTCAGTATAAATTTCAAATAACTCCAAACATATTAACTGTATATTTCAAAATAATACATCACTACTAGTATTTTCTTAAATGAACATAAATATGTAAAGTCTTTTTGTTTGTTTGTTTTGTATTTAGTAGAGTTTAAAATCTTGGCTCTTTCTGTGGTACAAGCCCAAAATAAGAACAATTTTTAGACATTGGATTTCATTGTAATAAGGCTGTACTTCAATGACCCTCAAATCACCAAAGGATTTTACCTCCAGCATAGCTAAGCTGAGAGTTGACAGTTCTGCTGTGCCAAGGAATGAATTTTTCGAACCATTTTTGGATACAAACTTCCTGCTATGGTCAAAACTATTTGACCTGAGTGAGTGACTTTATTCTCAGGCCACAGAGAACAGGTTACATTCGTTTAAGAAATGGAGTGTGTATTAAGATAGTCTATCCATAAAGTCATTCACCAACTGTTTCAATGAACAATGGTTCTGCTTGGAGGATGGCACAGACATTAGGTGTGAGTAAGAATCTGGTTCATTGGCTGTGATAATTTGGAAAAGCATTCATCTCAGAGAAAGAGTAACTTATAAAGTCCTCTTCTTCAAACTTGATACAAGAGCTACAAATGTCAAGCAAAGCATTCAGTCCCACTCTTTGTTGTTCTCTTTCCTACAAGCTACTTCCCAAGTTAATTGTCTATGACTCCATTGGGTATATAAGTACTTTTGAAATATATAAGCTGTTCTGAAAACCATAGTATAGTGTAAAAACATGAAATAAACAATACTATTAATAGAGAGGCTGAGATAGGAGAAGCAAGATTTCAAAACCCTTATGTTTTACACAGCCAGACTGTCACAAACAAGCTGAAAGTATATATAGATTGTATAATATTGGACCTACTTCTCCAATCACTAAATTAGAGAGACCATTGGATGACAATCAACAAATATCTAATTCCTCATATTTTTGGATTTCAATCGCTTACAATATGTTGGTAATATTAATTTTCATATTAAGATATTAAGAAAAGGTAATTGTCACTTCCTGTTGTTTTTGTTGTAAGAGGTGGAATTAGATTTGTGTGGATTTGTTGAAAGATTACTTTCTTGCTTCATCTAGGGTGTAGTTTTGCTCCTTATGTTAATGTTTTCCATCTATTATCCTTTGTAGGGCTGAATTTGTGGAAAGATATTGTGTAAATTTTGTTTTGTCATAGAATATCTTGTTTTCTCCATCTATGGTAATTGAGAGTTTTGCTCGGTATAGTAGCCTGGGCTGGCATTTGTGTTCTTGTAGGGTCTGTGTGACATCTGTCCAGGATCTTCTAGCTTTCATAGTCTCTGGTTAGAAGTCCCTCGTAATTCTGTTAGGCTTGCCTTTATATGTTACTTGACCCTTTTCCCTTACTGCTTTTAGTATTCTTTCATTATTTTGTTTATTTGTTGTTTTGACTATTATGTGACGGGAGGAATTTCTTTTCTGGTCCAGTCTATTTGGAGTTCTATAGGCTTCTTGTATGTTCATGGGCATCTCTTTCTTTAGGTTAGGGAAGTTTTCTTCTATAATTTTGTTGAAGATATTTACTGGCCTTTTGAGTTGGAGGTCTTCACTCTCTTCTATACTTATTATTCTTAGGTTTGGTCTTCTCATTGTGTCCTGGATTTCCTGGATGTTTTGGCTTAGAGTCTTTTTGCATTTTGCGTTTTCTTTGACTGTTTTGTAAATGCTGTCTATGTTATCTTCTGCCCCTGAGATTCTCTCTTCTATCTCTTGTATTCTGTTGGTGATGCTTGCATCTATGTTTCCTGACTTCTTTCCTAAGATTTCTAACTCCAGAGTTGTCTCTTTTTTGTGATTTCTTTATTGTTTCTATTTCCATTTTTAGGTCCTGGATGGTTTAACTCAATTCCTTCACCTGTTTGTTTGTGTTTTCCTGCCATTCCTTAAGGGGTTTTTGAGTTTGCTCTTTAAGTACTTCTACTTGTTTACTTGTGATTTCCTGTAATTCTTTATGGGATTTTTTTTGTTTCCTCTTTAAGGACTTGTACCTCTTTACTTGTGTTCTCCTGTATTTCTTTAAGGGAGTTATTCATGTCCTTCTTAAGTTCCTTTATCAGCATTGTGAGATATAATTTTAGATCCAAATCTTGCTTTTCCCGTGTTTTGGGGTATCCAGGACTTACTGCAGTGGGAGTACTAGGTTCTGATGAAGCCAAGCAGTCTTGGTTTCTGTTGGTAGGATTCTTGCATTTGCCTTTCGCCATCACTTGATCTCTGGTGTTAGATGTTCTTGGTGTCTCTGACTAGAGCTTGTCCTGTCCCTGCTGCCCCATGACTCCCCTGCAACTCATGGGGCCTGTGTCTCCTGGCTGGTCCCACCTTAGAAAGTCACTGGAGAGAAAATAGTGGATCTCTCCTGAATCCCTGGGTTAAGCACTCCCTGGAACCAGGCCCTCCACTTGCAGGGAAGGGGCAGAGAAGGTCACTGATCCACCTCTGTCACTAGGAAGCTGAGAAGATCCTTTCCCTGCTGCCCTATGACTCTCCTGCAACTCATGGGGCCTATGCGTCCAGGCTGGTCCCGCCTTAGTCAATGTTTTCAGTATCAATTGGATACTAGCTCATTGGCATTTTTCAAAATAAATTCTATAAGAAAAACTGGATGAAAGAAGAAAATGAAATAGAAACATAATTATTTTGAAACTTAGACATTAGCATATGAAATTTTATATAAATATACATGTACTAGATTAATAAATCCCTTGAAAATTGTTACAATTCTATATTTAATTAATCAATATTTCACTTTATCTTTTTATAAATCAAATAAAAATTGTTTCCTTAAAGACTTTTATGTTTCTGAGTGATGGGATCTTTTGAGTTTTATCTTCCTTGATGCCTACATAGATTTGACTCAAATTTCCAAAGATTCTTTCACATCCCCAAGACACCTTTTCCAGGGCAGCTTCCTGTCTCTTTGGGTAGTTTATTAATTTTTTTAGATTTATTTATTTTCTTTTAAGTGTATGTAAACATTGCCTACTTCTTTTCTTTTCTTTTCTGCCTACTTCTTTTCTTTTCTTTTCTTAAGTGTATATAAATGTTGCCTACTTGTGCACCACACTTATGGCTGCTACTCAAAGAAATCACTAGGACTTAGGGTTCCCTAGACCTAGAAGTATGGATAGTGAGCCACCATGTGGGTGCTGATACTCACCAAGAGAAGCAATTACTCTAAAGCTTTGAGCCTATTCTCCAGGTCTTTTTTAAATGCTTTAAAAATTTTATTAATTCCTTGTATGTGCTTCCTTTTTTTCTGTAAAGAAAACCATAGTGTCCTATGATTTATAGTTCAGCTTTTTAATCCACACTATATGGTTTTTATTTTATCAGCCTACATTAATTTGCTAGTATTCACAGGACATGGTATAAGAGACTTGTTTGCCTACTAGAAATTATTTGACTAATGAAAACAAAAAGCCAGAAGCAAACTTACTATGATTTCTTAATTTCCTTTGGTCAAAGAACCAGATTTCCTCTGTAGTGAATGACTAGTGGTCATGATCAAGGCAGCTGGAGCACAGGGGCCTTCAATAGAGATGAAAGTGATTTTCTTTATTCTCACTTCAGCAAGTTTTGTAATAATTTCAATTAAGATTCATTCATTTTAAATACAGAACAAGAATCTTTCCTGAATTTATGGCATGGGCTAAAGGTTTTTGAATTCTTACCTAATTTTCCAAGTGAAATTAAGAGGTTTGGATTCAACTGTTAAGTTCTCCTTAAAGAATAATCACTCTTTAAGTGAACTGGGATGTGAATAGAGGCAAGACAGATGTGGCACTTGGAACACAGTCTGATACATTGAGTGAACAGTCATTAGTGGAGCTTTGTCTTTCTAGAGTGAGATCATTTTAATTGACAAATGGGCTGCTGTGGAAATGACTTTCAGCCTTACTTCTCACTTATTCAAGGTTATAAGAATGATCTGATGGCAAGTACAATTTATTGTGCCATCTCTGCTACTACTTTATTTCTTCTTTATGATTTACACTGTAAACTTATGTAGTAATAGTACAATAGTAATGATGCATGGTAGCTAATGGGTGGGCATTTGTATTTCACCTAATTAAGGAAAAGCAGAGTTTCCTAAGCACAGAGGGAAAAATTAGCCTGCTTTAATAAGGTTTTAGGAAATTATAAAATACATCTTTGGAAATATTCCAATGGACTAGGGCTCTAAATCTACTTGAAATTTTAAAGGAATTGGTAAAATTCCTAATATTTCCAATATTCCATTAACAGATTTATTACATTGATTTGCATAGTATCCAATTTATTCTTTTGCCTTATATGCAACAGAGAATGTGATTGAATCGATGCAAGTACTTGGCACCGTGACTAAAGCCATTTTTTATTCTCTCTGACACATTATTCTAATCCCAAACATATTTGTTTAGCTTAGGAAAGATTAAAAGTAGTGTCTCCTCTAGACAATCAAATATACGATTGAAAGCCATGCTTCATGACATAATTTCAAAGAACATTAAACATCCAAATTTATACTGACAGTAAGATCACAGAGCAGACTACTTGAGTGATTTTAATATATGTATAAAATAGCTGCAAATATACCACGAGGCACAGCTACGTATATATCATATGTAGAGTCACTTTTAGAAGCTTAGTTTGTACAAACTATATATATGTGTGCACGACTGTATGAATGTGGTGGTTTGAATGAGAATTGCACCCTCCCCCCCAAATACACACCTGGCTTATGTATTTGCCTGCTGGGTCATCACGGAGTTGGACTGCTTGAGACATATTAGAAGGTATGAACTTGATAGAGAGCATGAGCCCCTGAGAGTGAGCTTTGATGTTTCAACAGCCCATACCAGGTTCAGCACCTACACCCTCCCATAGCCTAGTGCTTATGGATCAAGATACAACTATAGCCAGCATTCCTAGAACATGTCTCTTTGCTTCCTACCACAGTGATAATGGACTTACCTTTTCAAACTGTTAGAAAGCCTCCAAATAAGTGATTTTTTTTATTATTATTGTGGCTTTGGTTATTGTATCTCTGCATATCAATACAACAATAACTAAGACAGTGGATATGTACATATGAGTTCACTACTAGAGAAGTCAGAAGAGGGAGGCAAATTCCCTGGAGCTACTACCACAGGAAGTTTTGGGCCATCTTCAGGGTTTCTGAGAACTAAATTGGGTCGTCCTGAAGAACAGTAATTCTCTTAACTTCTGAGCAAGCCATCTCTCTAGCCACTAAGCTGATTTATATAACAACACTTAGTGAGAACCCACAGTATCTTATTTTGACTCTAGGTTTGAGTATGTGGAATTTTAGAATACATGGAGACAAACTCAGATTTGAGCCACTGTGAATTATCTGTATAAATACCACATGTAGAATGATAAAGCTTATCACACACGTTCTCATAGTTGTGCTAAAAGGAAAAAACACATGATGCCACACATTGTTGTTGGACAGTGAAAAGCAATCTGTGTTCTTGGTTGAGTGAGGCTTACTCAGGAGACCCAGTAGAGAATTCTACAAGGGATGGAATAGTAAGCTATATCCCCAGACATAAGGATGCTGACACCATGAGCCCTCACTCCATTATCCTGTGCTATCTATCAAGTAGACAATGCCCCCAGATCCCAGTATTCTGGATGGATTCTACCCCTACAGTCATCTGACCACAGCCAAGTGTGCCCTGCCACACCGATACCTGGGGACAGAAAGGTAGCACAGCCCACTATAAAAGGGGCTGCTTGACCCATCCCCTCTCTCTCAACCTCCTACTCTTGTCTTTATTCTCACTTTTTGTTCCCTCTTTCCCCTTCCCCTTCTCTCCACATGGCCATGGTTGGTCTCTACTTTTCTACTCTCCCTGTCTCTGTCTCTGTCTCTGTCTCTGTCTGTCTGTCTGTCTGTCTGTCTGTCTGTCTGTCTGTCTGTCTCTCTCTCTCTCTCTCTCTCTCTCTCTCTCTCTCTCTCTCTCTCTCTCTCTCTCTCTC
>JADRCD010235788.1:9371-22766 GCA_019843815.1 Montemys delectorum
GCTCATGTCTGTCTCTGTCTCTGTCTCTGTCTCTCTGCCTTTGTCTGTCTGTCTGTCTGTCTCTCTCTCTCTCTCTTTCTCTTTCTCTGTGTGTGTGTTGTGTGTGTGTGTGTGTGTGTGTATTTAGTATAAAATCCATCTGAATCTATCAATACAGTTGAATACTGATAATTTGTGCATTAAGGTTTTCTGGGGTTTCTGTGTCAAACTTTATCATTTTACACTTTCTGTTTTTAAACTTTTTCGCAATCTTCCTACCCATGCTGCATTTTGTTTGTTTGTTTGTTTGGTTGGTTGGTTGGTTGGTTGGTTGGTTGGTTGGTTGGTTGGTTGGTTGGTTGGTTGAGTGGGTGGATGGTTATTTGGGTAAGTGGTTGGTTGGGTGGGTGGTTAGTTGAGTGGTTGGTTGGTTGGTTAGATGGGTAGTTGGTTGGTTTGTTGATTGGGTGGGTGGGTAGTTGATTGGTTGATTTGGTTTTCAAGACAAGGTTTCTCTGTGTAGCTCTGGCCACCCTGGCCTTGAACTCAGAATGACCCACCTGTCTCTGCCTACCGAGTACTGGGATTAAAGGCATGTGCCACTACTGCCTAGTCCACACTACATTCTTACTATCTCTTCAGACAGATCCTTTTATTCTTGGAATCTTTCTTCCAAACATGAGGGTCCCATAGTCTACTGCAAGGTGGAGAACTAAAAAAGCCCGTGGCATAATTTAATCCAAGCCCAAAAAGCTTGAGAGGCAGCATGCAGGTTTATGGTATGAGTACTAACATGACTTCAAAGGCATGAAGCCAGGAGTGCCTCTTTAGGAGTAAGAGGAGAAGGCATTCCTCTGGTTCATTTACACAATAGAATACTATTCAGCTATTAGAAACACATACATCAAAAATTTTGCAGGCAGTGGATGGAACTAGAAAATATCCTGAATGAGGTAATCCAGACCCAAAAAGACCTACGTGGTATGTACTCATGGATAAGTAGGTATTAGCCAAAATGTACAGAACACCCATGGTACAACTTGCAGACTGTGTAAAGTTTAACGAGAAGGCCCAAATGAGGATACTTCAATTCTATATAGAAGAGGGAACAAAATATCATGGGAGGCAGAGGGAGGGAGGGATCTGGATGAGAGAGGGGAAGGGGAGGGAAAGGGGGCAGGATCAGGTATGGGAGAAGGGGGAGACAAGACAGAAGCCCAGAGAGGCAAGAGAAGGAATAGATAAATGCAGCTGACAGGGATTGGAGGGGGTTGGGGGGAGCGGCTGAGGGAACCTCTAGAAAGTCCCAGAGACCTGGGATGTGAGAGACTCCCAGGACTCAATGGGATAGCCAAAATGCCCAACAGTGGAGAGATGGAACCTGAAGAGACCACTTCCAATAGATAGACATGGCCCCTAGTGGAGAGATGGGGTCACCTACCCATCTTCAAAATTTTCAACTAAGAATTGCTCCTATCTAAAGGAAATGGAGGGTCAAAAATGGAGCAGAGACTGATGGAATGGCCATCCACATCCAGTGACCAGCCCAGCTTGGGATCCATCCCATCCGCAGGCACCAAACTTCAACACTATTTACTAATGTCATGTTGTGCTTTCAGACAGAAGCTTAGCATGGCTGTCCTCTGAGGCTCTACCAGCAGCTGACTGAGGTTGGAGGCCCCAATGGAAGAGTTAGAGGAAGAACTGAAGGAACTGAAAGGGCTGGCAACCCCATAGGAAAACCAACAGTATCAACTAACCCAGACCCCTGGAAGCTCTCAGCCAACCAACCAAAGAGCATCCTTTGGCTGGTCCATGGCCCCAGGCACATATGTAGCAGAGGACTGCCTTATTTGGCCTCAGTGGAAGAGGATGTGCCTAATCTTGTAAAAATTTGGTGCCCAAGGGAAGGGGGATAATGGAGGGTGGGATAGGGGGTTGGGGGAGGAGCACCCTCTCAGAGGCAAAGAAAAGAGGGGGTGGGGTGAAGAATTCTGGGTGGGGGACTTGGAAGGGGGCAACATTTGGAATGTAAATAAATAAAATAATTAAAAAATTGTTTCCTGCTGAAAAAAATAAAAACGAAAATCTCCTATTTGCACTTCCCTTTATGTAACCAGTCAATTGACTGAATGACCCCTACCTCTCTACCCCTTCCTAGCCTACTCATTCAAAGGCTAATCTCTTCTGACATGGCTCTTGAGACACGCCTACAAATAACTCGGTTGTGGTTTGACTTTGACATGTTTTCTATTCAGGTTCACATGTAGGATGGTTGATTCCCCAGCTACTGCCTCATTTTGAAAGATAGCAGAACCTTTGGGGAGATGGAGTCTAGCGGGAGGATGTAGGTCACTGGGGGTGTGACTTTGAAGGTAATATGAGGCCCCTAGTCTCTCCTTTGCATTGAGCTTCCTGTCCACAAGGTGATGAAGCTATTCCACCACACATCCTTTGCCTTGAGGCTGCTCCTGCCTAAGAACTTGGGATCAAGTGTACCTGGTTTGTGCTGCCCACGTGCACGGAGCCAAGCAAGCATGATCCATGCTCTCAGAGCCACGAACTAAACTAATTCTTCCTTTGAATTGTTCTCTTGGGCATCTTGCTCACAGCTCTACACAAGTAACTGCTATAGCTATTTTATCAGTTGCCTGAGCATCCCTCAGGCTAATCAAACTTACATAAAAAGTTAACTGTGCTCTCCCCCTCTGACTGATATACTTCAAGTAACTGTATTTTTCCATCTCTAGAATTTCTCTGCAGCTACTTTTCAAATCTACCCTTTCTTCCCTGATGACACCTTTTTTTTATTTTTATTCCTTATTTTATGTTCTTTTCTGAACCTAATATCACTTTATTTAATGTGTTGTTGACTCTCAACATTAAATGGTGACCTTTTTTCCTTTTATTAAAAGTAGATTTTTTTTTTCTTACATATCCTGATTATGGTTCCCTCTGCCTTTACTCCTTTCAGCTCCTTCCCCTCCCCTCCCATCTGGATCCAGATTTATTTTACGTTCTTCTTTCGCTTATTTTAAGGTGCCAATGAGTAGTCTTATTTGTTTACCATAGATCGTTGAAAAGAACAGATTCCAACCAGCGCACTGGATTGAGATGGCACAGGACATTGTCCTTGCACTTCAATACAAATCTACATAAAATATTTACATCTGATGAAAGCAAATAGTGAGTTAATTAAGAATAATAAGTCTAGAAGTCTTAGAAATAAAGTGAGACATGGAGACAGTGATGACAGGCTTAACGTAAGACATTCCCAGTCGCGCACTCATCGCAGTCTTAGCTCTCAGTATCTCCGATTAGGATCCTACTTGGAGACAGATTTGTCACTGATTTTGTTAGTAAATTGGGGTCAACACTTTCTGAAGTAGAATAAGCCCCTACATGTATATCTAAATCAATGATTCCAATAAATACTGAATTTTGTTTGTTTTCTTGCCTTTCATATTTGTTTTCCTGGTTTGCAGTACATCCATACTAGCCAAATGCTGAGGTATTATTATTATTATTATTATTATTATTATTATTATTACTATTTTACTTTATGAAAACAGCTGTTTTGTCTGAGTGTATGTCTGGGCATCACTTGGGTGCCTAGAACTCAAGGCGGTCTGATCTTGGAAAAGAAAACTATCCATCTTTCAGGATTTATTATTGCTTTCTCTGGATATTTTCTGTATGATTTTGCTGTGGTGATGTTGAGTTTTATCAAATGGTTATTCTGAGTCCGTAAGATAATTGTGAAGTTTTTTTCATCTATTAATGTGGCGTATTACACTAAATAACTTATATGTTGTCACATCTATATTCTAGAAATAAATATCATTTGGTCATGGGTGTATAATCCTTCTAATATGGTTTTAAATTTAACATTTTGTTGACTTTAATACTGATTGTCCATAAGGAACACTGACTTTAATTTTCTCTCCTTATACTACTTCTGGCTTTGTAATCAAGTGTGAATTAGGATCTGCAGTGATGGATCAGCATTTAAGAGTGCTTACTGCTCTTCCAGAGAACCCAAGTTTTGTTCCTAGCATCTATACCAGGCAATTCACAACCACCTGTAATTCCACCTCCAGGAGAAAAAGAACCTTTCTAGCCTTTGTGAGCCCCTGAACATGTGGGACTCGCAGACACACAGACACACAAAGAAAACTAAAACTAAAAAATTTGAAAGAAGTAAGGAACGGTCCTTACTTCTTCAATAGTTGTTAGATTTGATGGTTAAATAGAATTTAAGCATTCTATTAAGTCTCATATTTAATAGAACTCACTATTGAAACTATTGGGTCCAGATTATTATTCTGTGAGAAAATTTTCATCGTTGGTTCAATCTATTTTTTCTGAGCTTAGTCAGATATTCTGTTTTTATGACACAGTCTCAGTAGGTTTTCTGATTTCTAAGAATTTGTCTGTTTCATCTGGATTATCTTAATTGTTGATAAAAAGTCATTCAGAAAACTGTCCTGTAATCCTTTTTGTCTCTAAAGAACCTGTACTGATGTCCCTTTTTTAAGTCTCTCTTTTTCCTTGGTCAAGCTGACAAAAGATTAATCTGTTTTACTGAACGTTAGAGAGAATTGGTTTTAGTTTTGCTTGCTATTTCTTGAAACAAACTGCAGTGTGCTATTCCTGGACCCCTCCAACTTTCAGGCCTTTAACAGAGTTGAGTTCTAAGGTATTCACACCACACAGACCTTCCAGCAAGACTGCAGTGTGGGTGGGAGGTAGACACCTAGTACTTCCTACTCATCAAAAGTCCCCAAATCCTTCCTCATGGTTAGATATTCTTCAAGAATATGGAGTCCACAAATAGCAAAACTTCTGTGCAATGGGTGTTTTCTTTCTTTTAAAGAGGGATAAAAATAGCCTAATACAGCCACCTGTTGCTATGTGGAAGAAGTTGCAGTTTACAATGCCTTTCTATAGACTACCACTCTATGAGATCACCAAAAACACATGGCTACCTGATGACATTTCTATATCATACAAATATTACTCCTAACTTTTCCAAGACTTTCTGATTCCATATGGAGAGAAAAAGAGGAAAAAATAAATTATGGAATAAAAAGAAATTAGTTAGGTGGTTGTGAACCCTGGACTCAAACGAGTGAAACTACAGCATGGGATAAAGTGGACTGATTCAGTCCATCGTGCATCCATTCATCCAACAAATAATTATTGTTGACCATTATTTCTCCAAGTGCTGTCCTAGACATAGAATATACTCAATGACAATTAAAATTCAGTCTTGCGCTGGCAGGATGGCTCAGCCAATTGAAACACTCAACACTAACACCCTGAGTTCTATCTTTAGAACCAGAAGAGAAGGGAATAACAACTTGGGAAAGTTGTCCTCTGCTACCTCACACACATGGTGGCATACACACCCCTGGATTCACTTATTACTATTATTATTATTGTTATTATTATTAATTGTTATTATTATCATTATAAATAAGTGA
This sequence comes from Montemys delectorum, assembly GCA_019843815.1. Classification (NCBI taxonomy): domain Eukaryota; kingdom Metazoa; phylum Chordata; class Mammalia; order Rodentia; family Muridae; genus Montemys; species Montemys delectorum. Next base: position 14,837 of record JADRCD010235788.1, read on the forward strand.
TTAAGAACTTTTAAAGCCTATTTCTCATAAAGGTTACATAAAGGTAGATAAAAAAGTAACTGCAATACATAAGTCCTATGAAGAAAACATAAACCAAGGAAGGGAAAAAGGGTTAACAACCCACAGTCCATGCATGTGGGAGTGAAACCTTCTGTCCCATCATCTCATAGAAAGCCTCAAGTCTGTGGCCACACTGCTCTGAACACACCTGCTCTCATCATATGCAGCATGGAAACTAGTCTTTCTCCACCTGAAGATTCTTTGGATCTTTTTTTCCTTAGTAAAAGAAAATATATCAAAATCTTGTGCCTGTTGCTTACTGTATCAAGACCTCTCTATCTAATATTTTTTTTTTAAAGGAGGAAAGGGGAAAACCAGAATAAGTCCCCGTAGCCTTTCCTTAAAAGCTGAGTGCAATTATTGAAGTGATTCTTTAAAGGACTTGTTAAAATGCCAAAAGAGTGCCACAGAAAACACGTCAAATAAAGATGTAAGTTTTCTTTATGAAAAAGAAAGTGTTTAACGAGGCTTTATAGGGTCTTATAAAAACACCTTAACACCTTACAGACCTAGGGAGAAAGGGCTCTATTTAAGTATCATACACCAACACCAGACCACCAATGCTGGTGTCTAGAAGCCTCAAACAGACCCATCCTTGGGAGCCTATGTGGAGACCTTAACTTTATGGTCATTTTAATTGAATTTGGGTTATTACCTCATGCTCCAGAAAACACCTACACTATTTAATAAAAATGAGTGGCGCACACTGTTTCAGTTCAAGTATGTATTAACCTAAATCATAAACTAAGTATGTTTTGCCATAAATTAACTGGGTGTTTAGTGTTTTGCCTTCAAGTTATATTTATTTTCTTATAACATGGCGTGCTTCAGTATGTACCAAATCAATGTTCACTGACTTGGCATTTAGGCAGGCTATCTCTTGCTTGGATACTCTACATACCTGCCCTGAGTTATAAGGTATAGCTGGTTAATTCTGCGTAGACTCTGAATAATAACTACAAAAGATCACTCTGGTTGAAAGCAAACAAATCCTTAAAAAACAAACAAGTGAGCAAGCAAATACAATCCCTGGATTTTGGCAATCTTTTGCAGTGTGGCTACATTGCAATTACTTGCATTTATGGTTCAGATGTGGAATGATGGCACCTTCTACCATAAACAAAAGGAAAATATGAAAAAAATGTAAATCCTCCTTCCCTCTTAGTGGTCGAGAATATAGACAACAGATTCTGAATGCCTGGCTTTACAAGAGAGAGGGGGGGCAATAGAATTTAGAATCAGTGACCTATGCCATTGCTGCATTGGTTCCCTAGCTCCTTCAGTTGCCAAGTTTGCAGCTGCTCTTATTTCTTTGCCATTAAGTAACCTGCTAACCTTGGCACCTGAACACCCTTCCCCCACAATCCCATCATACTGAAAGACCTCTTGCTGCAGCCCTGAGTCTTTGTTTCCAGAACTGTTGATTTCCTCTCAGTCTTCAGTTGCTGAGATTTCTCTGTAACTTCTGTCTTCAGGGCCGTTCCTCCTTGGTGAAATGCTGTCTTCTACGCCATCACCGCCCTGAGGTCCTTCCCACCCAGTTACAGGGCCTTCCAGTCTTCTACACTGGCTTCGTTCTCCCTGAGCCTCTCACAACGGTGGATGGCCTATGTTATTTCTAGATAATCTCTTCTGCTCTGCAGGTACTCTCAGTGTTCATCCATCGAAGATACAGGTACAATTCAAAGTGCCCTCCTGGTGCTCCTCACCTCTCAGTCAGAGCTGTCGCTGCAGAGCTTCTCCACCCCCTCCAGTCAGTCAGTGCCACCATCATCAAGGGCTGGGACTAGAGACCCAAATGGTACCCTACAATGCCTCCTTTCCTTAGTCCCCCCCCCCCTCCATAGGGCAGGCAACTCACAACAGCCAAGCCAGCACTGCATCTTCAAAAGGAAGAGAACAGAAAGACAGTGCTGTGCATGAGAGCATAGGAAAAGGATAAATTTTATGAGCGGACTAGAAAACCATAAGGGAGCTGGAAAGGATGCCATTGTGCCTAACACAGACACCCCTGACTAAAATGGAACAGAAATAACATAACTACTAACAACCCAAACAGCTGTCAAAAGCATAGGAAACACCAAGTTCTCTCAAGAACAGTTTAACACAAATAGTTTCAACTCACCAATTAAAAGATGCAAACTAAATGACAGGAACTGAAAAGTAAAATTGAGCTCTCTGCTGTCTCTGAGAAACGTACCTTAAGGACAAATACATTCCCTGCTCTCCACGGAGAGCCAAAGGATGGGAACCCAGCCATCCAGCAAATGGAAGCTGCAAATGAGTGGCGACCGCTGCTCCCACAACTGACGAAGTAGACTTCAAATGGAAGCTAGTCACACAAGTACAGAAGAGCATTGCACATTTAAAAAAGAAAACAGTTATTTAAAAAAATACAATTGAAAAATATGTACATATATTTTGTACATACACATATATGTATGCCTGTATCAAATGATGGGGTTCCTAAGCAAAATTAGCATGAAAAGTCAGGAAGGTCCTAATGCAGTAATAGTGGGAGACTTTAACTCTCATCTTTAGATATGTCTTCCAAACCAGGAACCAGCAAAGAAATTTCAGAATTAACTCATGTCACAAATCATTATATTTAATAGACATAAGCAGACTATTCCACCCAACAGATAAGGTATACAAATTCTTCTTAGTGTCCCGTTAAACATCATCAAAACTCAATAACATTATAGGCCACAAAGCAAATCTTAATAGGTTAAAAATGAAAATAAAAAAATAATTTGCTTGAATCTTGTCAGACTACTACTAAAATAAAACTTGAAATCAACAGCACCAAAAAAAAAAAAAAAAAAAAAAAAAAAGAATCCCAAATTTAGCCGGGCAGTGGTGGTGCACGCCTGTAGTGGCTATTCCTGGTTGTCAACTTGACTATGTCTGAAATGAACTACAATCCAGAATTAGAAGGCTCACCTGTGGCCCTAATCTGGAGGCAGAGAGATACAAGTTTCTGACCTGAATCTTGGCACGGAGACCTTGAGGAATAGTGGCTATGATTCCCAGAGGATTAAGATAGAAAGCTCTATAAATTCAAGATCATCTAGGATTAAAGGTGTGGTGGTATAGTGGCTATGAATCCTAGAAGATTAAGACTGGAAGATCTATGAGTTCAAGCAAGGCCATCTGGGGTTAAAGATGTAGTGGCGCACACCTTTTGGAGACCCATATAAGGGCATTGGAAGAAGGAAGGCTCTCTCTCTCTCTCTGCTTCGCCTGCTTGCCTTGTGGGACTGAGCAACTGCTGGATCCTTGGACTTCCATTCACAGCTGTTGCCGACCATTGTTGGGAGTTGATTGTTGGGAGTTAGACTACAGACTGTAAGTCATCAATAAATTCCTTTACTACATAGAGACTACCATAAGTTCTGTGACTCTAGAGAACCCTGACTAAGACAACGCCTTTAATCCTAGCACCTGGGAGGCAGAGGCAAGCAGATTTCTGAGTTCGAGGCCAGCCTGGTCTACAGAGTGTGTTCCAGGACAGCCAGGGCTACACAGAGAACCCCTGTCTTGAAAAACCAAAAAGAAAAAAGAAATCAAGAGCAAACACAGACACCACATGAATACTCAGGTACCAAAAATATAATTTTGAAAAATTGGGAGGAAACTTTAAAACTCCTAGAATCAAATGAAAATGAAAGCACAATGTCCCAGATACTTTTTGGATACAAGTAATCAATACATAGGAGGAAAAATAAAGCTATAAATGCTTATATTTAAAAACCTTAGAAAAAGTCAAACATGTTGGCACATACATGTCTTTAATCTCAGAGGCAGACAGACTTCTGAGATAGAGACCAGCTTGGTCTGCATAGCAAGTTCCAAGCCAGCAAAGGCTATATAGCGAGACACTGTTTCAAAAAAGACAATGAAAGCTTAGAGAGGGGGGACAGGCGAGATGGTTCCATGAGTAAAAACGTCTTCCACCAAGCCTGACAACCTGAGTTTGATCTCTCAGATCCATGAGGACACAGTGACACATGCATACACCCAGAGGGAGAATCGAGTGGGGGAAGGAGAGACAGGATGTAAATAAATAAAGAAAATGTAATTTAAAAAGGAAACTAAGGAATTGTCCATCTGAACCTTTAGGTTCCACCTTTAGGTTAGATACACAACCTTTTGAACCTCCTCAGGTTTCTAGGAAATTAAGATATCAAACCCAAATGGAGCAGGAAGCAACAAATGATGAAGATTCTGAAGACAGGAGCCTGCTCACGTTTAAGCAAGATGGGGTCCTGCTGTTGACAGGGGAAGTAGACACAGGGGAAACTATAATCAGAATATATTGTATGAAAAAAATCCATTCTCAATTATCAAAAGGATTATTGCAAAGAATAACTGGATAAAGACTAAAAGAGTATTTGCAGTCAAGCAAATATTTGGTTCTTTGAAGTGATTAATGGGCTGGACAAACTCTTACCCAAGCTAATTAAAAGATAGAGAGGGAAGAATCAATTTAATAAAACTCAAGATGAAAAGGGGGATGTTAGGACAGACTCCTACGAAATCCAATGGCCCATTAGAGAACACTTTCAACACATAATCTAAAAAGCTGGAGAATCTGGAAGAAATGGGTTAACTCTTAAACATGTATGGCCTACTGAAACTAAACCAAGAAGATATAAACAACTTAGACCACAGCAAGCAATAAGACAGAAAAAGTAATTAATAATCTCCCACAAAGGAAAATCTAGCACAGAAAGGCTCACTGGTGAATTCTAAAATTCTTTAGGGAAGATCTAATATCAATCCTTCTTAAATTGTTCTGCAAAATAAGAGGCGAAGGGGGGCTACTAACTGCATTCTACAAAGCCCCTAGTGTCTAGCTATCAAAACCTAATAAAGACACTATTTTTAAAAAGCCTAAAGACCAATTTTTGTGATCAATACATATGCAAAACTTCTCAACAAACACAGCAAAGACACATGAAACTGCTCTTTGTCTTCATAATAAGGGCTAATACAAAAATGAACAAAAATGAAGCAATTAAATTATATATTAACTAATACAAAATATAAGGATAGTACATAACCAACAAGTCAGTGGTACTATAGCTTAAAGCCGATATCATGATGAAAATCAGATTAAAAGTGACACACACCTTTAATCCCAGCACTTGGAAAGAAAAGGTAAATATATATCAGTGAGCTAAAGGCCAACTGGTCTACATAGCAAACAAAAATTATTTTTAACTAAAAAATATTTTAAAAATATTTAAGCTGAATAGGGTGGCACACTCCTGTAATCCCAGCACTCTGGAGGCAGACTCAAAAGGATCCCTTTGCGTTTGTGGCCAGCACAGTCTACATAGAGAGGTCCAGGCCAGCCAGAACTACATAGTAAACCCTGACTCAAAAACAAACAATAGAATGTGATAACACAACATGCTAATGGTTACACTCATATGATTCTTTATGTCAACACAACATTATTCATCTCTAAAGCACTGACTATATCATAGAATGTGTCGCAGGGGAAAATGTAAAGAGCTTTCGGGTAGAACACTGACAAAGGAGAGCTCTGAAATACTGAACTGAGTTACAGTTAACCACAAACCCCTACATACAGTAAAATGCTTTGAAATACTATAGAATTTTTCTGAGTGGACCATGGGATGAGACAAATGGACTCTAAGGGACATCTGCATGCAATGACAAGACAGGAAGGCCGAAGAAGGATCAAGATGAGGAAACAGGCTACTGATGGCTAAGTAAGAGGGCTCTGGGGTTTAACACTCATGGTTAGATCGGAGAGGAGACACATGCTGAAGAAACTTACTTTTTAAGGCTTAGGACTTGGTAGCTCTGTTCAAAAAAATAAGAATGGAGCCACAGATGCTAAGCTATCTTCAAAGACAGTAGCATCTTGATAGAAATAAGGAAGTGGGGAGGGACAGATGATGAGCCCAATTTTGGCCACGTTGAACTTTAAGTAATGATTGAACAGTTGGAGATATGAAGACGGAACTCAGAATTAGAGCGCCAAGCTGGAAGTGCATTTGTGTCAGCAGCAAAATGTCAACTGCTGAGATCATTAGCATGCATGAACTCTTAAGTAGAGAAATAGCAACAAGAAAAATCGCAGGCACGGGACTACAGAGGGGAAAAGACTGAAAAGACACACGTATGTGTCTAAGCGGATTATTAGCAGAAAATACACCCACTTTGGTCTAACAACGCTGACAGGCAACTTTGGGATAGTACCTGCTCATGAAGATGTGCAATCTCTGCCAGAGGGCATCACTACATGTGGGGCTGCCGTGCCCATGTCATCTACATGACCCTGTTGCTATTAGTTAAGGGGATGTAAGTGTAACACAAGCAAACCTAGTGACAGGCCCTAACTCTTTCATGAAAAGACATTGCAATTTGGTGTCCCACCAAGAGCTATGTCCTAAGGAAAAGTCAGACAATTTTTTATTTAAAATTACTGACACTTTGCTTCAAAAGTTTAAGGTTCTTAGGATCAGCGTTTATTGCTGCAAACAAAAGACATATACCACAAATGCTGAATGATTTCTCTTAGTGCTTCCCAAACTTTGATGCAAAATTAATCAGGAATTTTGTTAAATGTTGTGCTGTATAGTTTTATGTCACTTTGACATAAGCTAAAGTCATCAGAGAACCTCAACTGAGAAAGTTGATTTCATAAAGTTGGGCTACAGGCAAACCTTTAGGGCATTTTCTTAATTAGAGATTTATGAGAGAGGAGGCAGGGGTCAGCCTATTGCTGGTGGTCCTGGGTTTAATAAGAAAGCAGGCTGAACAAGCCATGGAGAGCAAGTCAGTAAGCAATACCCCTCCATGGTCTCTGCATCAGCTCCTGCCTCTAGGTTCCAGCCCTGTTTGAATTCCTGTTCTGGCTTCCTTCAATGATAGGCTACAACTTGGACGTGTAAGTCAAATAGACTCTTCCTTCCGCAACATGCTTTTTGGTCACGGTGTTTCACCACAGCCATAGAAACCCTGCATATTCAGTAAGTACTGGCTGGAGACTGGTCCACAATCCTACTTCACAACTGTGTTGCTCCTTTAACTAGCTCTCAGCTGATGGTCACTGGGACTGGTCAGAGGACAAAGCCCCTATTACCTCCATCCCGGCAGACAAAGCATGACTTTGTAGTTGTAGCTGAAGAGATTCTGAAGGAAGGCAAGTGAACTCAGGAACTCAAACCAGCCTGGAAACACCACGGAATTCTGTCTCAAGAGATGGAACAGTGGTTGTGAGGAAAGGCTGTAGACCAGACGTTTCATGTGTAACTTCGTGAACAAGAGGAATGAGGGTGAAAGGGACAGACTAAAGAAGAGATGACAGAAAGCCAAAAGGCATAGGGAGACAGAAGTGTAATACAGATGAAAGAAAATGTCTATTCCAGCCAAGCTTTGCAGGAGGCATGAAGAGAGAGACCCAGGAAAGCCAGACACCCCTAGAGACAGCAGACTGGTTATCCTAGAAACAACAGAAGCCTCATCCCTTCTGTTGCCAGCCTAAGAGACAGGCTCTATAAGAATGTTGTGAACACTAATGTCCCACAGAACCAAGGTTATACAGGTGTCTGTGCATCGCCCAGGGAGACTGCCAAGCAACTCTACTGGGATAGTGAGGCAACTGGCCATGCCTGAGAAGCATTTCCCAATCGCTACATGTTGGTCAACCTACCAAATGCTTTTTGCCGTTGACTTCCGTTCACTCATGAGGAAACCCTAGAGGCTCCAACGTTTTACATATTAGTTTGCTGTGCTGAAAATGCAGCAGCAAATACTTGAGAGATGAGATGTATTCATTTTCACATTATAGATGAATTATTGTTTATGAAATATCTTTAGGATCATGTTT
>JADRCD010235789.1:4953-20952 GCA_019843815.1 Montemys delectorum
CTCTGCCTCTGCCTCTGCCTCTGCCTCTGCCTCTGCCTCTGCCTCTGGATTGAGGAAATCAAAGGCATGCACCACCATGGCCCAGCTTGGTTGACTTTTTAAATATTAACAAAAAGTTGCACATTAAATGAACATCTTAATAAAACAGTTCATAGTAGAAGAGCTACACAAGTTGTTGAAAGGCTTCAGAGGACATATTTCAGCCTCTAATCCAAATACCAGAAGTCAGATTATCTTTGAGGAGAATTATCTCTGCCATCTAAAATCAGCACCAAAAGAACATGCTCTTTAGCTAAAGTATTTGATCATCACAGGTACCTTAAAAGTAGAGAGGCAAGGAGTGGCTGGCACAAAATCCTAAACTTTCCGTTCTGTGAAGACCAATCACATTACCAGCCTTGCGGTGACTGAGCGCTCTCTGCTGGTCAGTGGGGGAAATTCAGGTACAGTAACTGGTCAATGGCAATTGTAACTCTGTACTTTATTAATAATACACAATGTATGCTTGTAAACATGGTAGAGTGTGCAATAGTGACCAAGATGCTCACCCACCACGAGGAGCCACATCTCTGGACACTGCCCTCTGTTCTTCGCTAACTTGGTTCTTTACAAGCCAAGAGTTTCATGGCATATCCAGAGAGGGTCCAGATGAGATGAACAAACAATACGTACTTTGCACTTAGAAACGTCACACGTCTAACTTGTCCAACTCGGCCTCAACATTTCCCCCCGTATTCAGCATGCTTGTTTCCACTCCATTACTTTATAAAGTGATGCTAAAATGCTCCATTAACGGTGCCACTAGCACTGCTCTGGAAACAAGCGTGCTATGTGTAGTTTCACAAAATCACTGGCTGGCAAGCAACAGTGGTACAAATCTGTTTGGCAACCGGTGTATAAAAATGCAAATATGCCACTAAAAGACTAATTAAGAGTGTCAAGCGGTAATGTATATACAATCAATACACACAGAGCCAAGGACCACCTACCTAGCCATCACTTCAACCTAAACAATTCAATTTTTATTGCACTGACTCTGCCAACTCACACCTAAAATGCAAATTAGTGAGATGGTGGACCACACTTTTAACAGTGGTGCCCTTTTGACTTGGGGACAGAATCCAGAAATTTGTAAGGCCCTCAGGTGACTTTTACACAACCAGCTGGACACCAATCTATAGACTGGTGTGTAAGCTACTGCTCTCGGGCAGAAGACTCCAGGAAAGCTCAAGGTAAAGTGGGCAGGGCAGCACGCACCTAGATCCCAGCACTTAGGAACCGAGGCAGGATTCTGCAAGTCTGAGGAGTGCACAGTTGAGTGCTGAGCCAGCCTGGAGTAGAGAGGGAGACACTGACTTTAAAAATACATTAAAAAGTTCACAGCTTAATGAGGTGTATAGTGTACCGATGACACTCCTTCTCTCGCTCGGGACGGGACCATGCACAAGTCTTATGCCTTCCAATGCCTTCTAAGCCTCCGTCCCCCATACCAGCTTCTCCTCCTCCTAATTTCTTACACTGCATTTATGGCCCTTGCCATACAGTTCTGTATACCATCATCTACTACTGTGTTCTCTGGTCATTCTGTTAAAGGCAGAAAGAACTCTTTACATGGCGTGCATTGTCTTCTCTTCTGCCATGATCAGAGGGAGCAAGCACTCATTCCTGGTTACAGGGCGCTTTCTGGTTCACAGAGGGCCTTGCCACGTACCCACCACATTCCAGTTTCACAAGTTGCAGAGTCATGGTTATCTTTAGTTTACAGGAAACAAAATGGAGTTAAAACTCAAACCCAAGCTGGCAGTGGTGGCGCACGCCTTTAATCCCAGCACTTGGGAGGCAGAGGCAGGCGGATTTCTGAGTTCGAGGCCAGCCTGGTCCACAGAGTGAGTTCTAGGACAGCCAGGGCTATACAGAGAAACCCTATCTCAAAAAAAACCACAAAAAAAAAAAAAAAAAAAACTCTCAAACCCAGGTTTTGTGATATTCAATCATTGTTGCTTCACGCAATGCTACCTTGGAGATACTACACTATAGGGCATTCCTGTTCACAGGCTGGAAAGAACAAAAGAAAAGCACTTGAAACCAGTGAGAAAAAAACAAACCACAACCACTATAGGCAATGGTGGTGTGAACCAAGATTAAGAGAGACTAGAGACAAAAGCCAGAGCAAAGGATGCTGGTTCTCCTCCAGCACTGGCTCAGCTCTGACATAGAAACCCACCCTCCTCTGCAATCCAGAGGGTGGTCCTTCTTTGCTGCCTCTGCAGACTGTGGAGGCAAAATGAGATCAGTGGATTGATGTCTCTAATCTAATCTACCTACCTAAATTTTAATTTCTTAACCTTTATTTATTAGCAAGTTGAACTTGGGAGACTGAGGAGCTGGCTCAGTTGGTAAAGGACTGGCCACACAAACATGAGGATCTTACTGCAATCCCCGGCATCCATGTTAAAACAAACAAAAACTATAAACATAAAACCACAAGGTATTGCGGTGCATGCCTATAATCTCCCGGGCGGGGGACGGGGAGTAAGGCAGGAGGCTCCCTAGACTTTCTGGACAGCCTTCTAACAGAACCACTGAGATCCAGGTTCGGAGGAGAGACCCTGTCTCAGAAAATAAGGTGGACGGTGGTTGAAGAAGCCACCAGGTGTCAACCCATGACCTCCATAAGCGCACACACATACAGAAGAAAAAGAGGAAACTGTGGAAAGTATTCAATTTCCAAAAAAAAAAAAAAAAAAAAAAAAGACAATGAGCTAAAATACAGCATGCACAGTGACTCTTCTTTCCCCCTCCTCCTCAATAGACTGCAACTTTTCTCCTTTTCAATTCACAAATGACTTTTGCAATTTAAAATTGATACATGCAGCTGTAGAGCTCTTTATTTTCCATGCCGAAAGTCATCACTGTGCTGTTATATATAATACCGAGTACTAAAATGCAAAACAGACTTTTTTTTCCATGCATAGATTAACAAAACCTACCAAGTTCTGCGACACCCACTGATGGCTAGCAGGTTGGGAAATAAGCCCTCCTACAGACTGCTGGCAAGCCATACAACTTTTAAAAAATATATATGGCAGTTCTTTAAATTTCCAACACACATATCCTGGGGGCCCTCTCTACAGAAACAGAGGCCACAGTGCTCACAGAATTTGCCTTAGCCATGTACATAATTAGAAAAAAAAACCAATCCAACATTATGGACAGTGGCTACAAGAATGACTGTGGATTTATAACTGCAAAGTATACACTGTTGCAAAGAATGTGTTAAACCTACTGATTTGGAGGAATGCCCAAACTTAAATTTAAAAAAAGTAAATTACAGAGACATGTACATAATACAAGTATGTTTTCAGAAAGATATATTTATGGCAACATACTTACAAGTATAAATAACAGTAACTATGATCAAGATAATGCCAACATTACAGTGGTGACTTTAGGAGCCTGGCATCAGGGAAAGGAGAGGCAATATATGTTGGCACTGTACATGAGCATAAGCATGGATCACTATTTTAAGTCCAAGTAGAGAGCCAAGCATAAGAATCCTTCTGTCTTGGGAGGCAGAGGCAGGTGGATTTCTGAGTTCGAGGCCAGCCTGATCTACAGAGTGAGTTCCAGGACAGCCAGGGCTATACAGAGAAACCCTGTCTCAAAAAAACAAAAACAAAAACAAAACAAAACAAAAAAAACAAAGAAAACAAAACAAAAAAAGACTCCTTCTATAATCTCAGGATTGCTGAGGTAGAGGCAGGAGGATCACAAGTTCCAGCTCAGTTGGGCTGTACAGTGAGAGCCCCACTGAACTCCCCCAAAAATAAAAAAGAAAGGAAAGACATTTTCCCTGCAAGGAGGGAGGGAAAGAAAGAGAGAAAAGATGACAGGAAACAAAGATCTATAAAATATTGCATGGTATCCCATCAACATGCAAAATTTGAAGTCTGGTATATTAGCTAAAAAAAAAAAATACAGTTTAAAAAGTTAAGTGGCAACCTATGTGAAAACTATTAGAAAGACACATTGAAAACATCTCATTTTAAAATCAAGAGCAGAGCAAAAGAACCAAGCCTGGCAACATGCATGTGTAACCCAACAACACACATGTATAACCCAGGGCTTGGGAAGAAGAGGCAGGTGGATGAGGGATTCAAGGTTATCTGTGGTTGTTAAGACCAGCCTGGGCTACTTGAGACTTTGGAAAGAGGGCAAAGAGGAACAAAGAGAAAGGGAGAAAGGAAAATGAGGGGGGAGAGCAGGAGTAGAAAAAGTAGGGGGAGATAGACAAGGTGTGTGCCAAATTTTCCAAGGGAAAAATTTCCAAGGGGAAAAGCAATGGATGAAAAAGATACTTAAGGTTTTAAAAAGGAAGGGAGAGCAGAGAGAGAAGAAACAGCAAAAGCAGACCAGACTGGGCAGAGTCTGGAGGCCGTGAAGGGAGACATAAAAGTGACAGGCAGGTCTGCAATCTACACAGACAGGGGAAAGGCTAAAGAGAGGACTGGAAGGCAGCAGGAATGCTTTCCTGGCATTCAGGAAAAAGGGCAATTAATTTCCACGTTCTCTCCTTACTCTCGGGCAAGGAAAGTGCCCATGGTTCAAAACCCAGCCAAGAGAAATTGGGTGTGTTTCCTCTTCTGCTGACTTACATCCCCACCTTGTGGTCTGCTCAGGAACCAGCTTTTCTGCTTAGATATATACATGTGAGTTAAGAGTATATACGTGTGTGTGTGTGTGTGTGTGTGTGTGTGTGTGTGTATTCATACACACATTTAATTCAAGCAGAACATATAAAATGAAAGGCCACAGCATACAGGAAAAAGATACTGCAGTGAACACCCTCAGTTAGCTGCTACCAGGGCAAAACCAGTAGCATCTGAATCCTTTTGTAAGTACTGACTGAGAGTGTGTGGGGTAGTGCACACTGAACTGCATGTGGATCAGAGCACAGCTCCCATAAGTCAGTCCTCCCTCCATCTTGTTAGAGCAGGATCTCTCCCTTTCTGCTGTTGCTCAGAGTACTCCAGGCTAGCTGGCCTGCAAGCTTCCAGGAGATTCTCCCATCTCCGCTGTACCGCTGTACTTGAGCCTTGAGATTACAGATGTGCAACATCTGGCTTTTTACGTGGGTTCCGAAGATCAATCTCGGGTCATCAGGCTTGCGTGGCAAGCGCTCTTACTCCATGAGTAGTCTCTCTGGCCCAGAAGCCCGTCTGTTCCACTCCGCTCACTTCCTCTTCCAAAAGGAACCACTTACTTTCATGATTCATAACACTATAAATTTCACCTTTATAGGAATGGCAGCATACATGTGTAACTCCTCTGTCTGGCTTATGTCACTCAGCATGTTTGTGCGAGCCATCCACAGTGTGGTGTGCACCTGTAGACTGTTCATCTGTATTTGCTGTGTAATATCAATGTCTGAATATACCATTAGTCTACAGAGTTCCCTGGGCTGTTTCCAGCAGGAACTTTTAAGAACAGCCCTGCTATAAACATTTTTTCTGAGTCCATGGGACAGTTCCATTTGAGTGGGTGTGTAGTTTCTAAAGAGACTGTACTTACGCAGTCCCACCAGTAGTATATAAGAATTCCAGCAAATCCTAGGAACATCTGGTATACGCAACAAGGTAGCCGAGCTGCTCTGGTAGGTATGGTGGTGTAACATCCTAGTTACAGTCCAACTTTCCTGATGACTGACAAAAGCCAACACCTTTGCATACATTCATCACACACGGTTTCCTTTGTGAAGTCCAGGGTTAAAACCTTGGCTGTTGTCTTTCTAATGTCGTCTGCCTTCGAGGGTCTTTACTTATGGTCGATATATTTCCCATATCAGATGAATACCCGGAAGATATTGATTTCCACTCTAGTTTGTCTTAACTGTTGGTAGTCTTTGGAAGACAGATTTTGATGAAATCCACTTCTTCATGCATTTCCTTTGTGTTTAGTGACTTGGATGGCCTAAGAAATCTTTACCTATACCACAGTGTGTGAAGATCTTGGGTTTTCTACTAAACACTCTTGTGACCTTTCATGTTTGGGTCCACAGTGTCCCTTTGGATTGGTGACAGCAGGGGCTGCAAGACTCCTTTCTTCCCTGTGTGGACATCAGTTGACCTAATGCTAAACCTGTTATGCCACCTCTGTGCCCAGTCGTGTGACAACATGTGTGTGGGACTGATCCTAAATGCCCTATTTTGTTCACTGCCTCTCCTTGTGCAACACAACGCAGCCTTAGCCCAGTTGCTGCACTGCTGTGACTTCTCTTCAATGCAGCCTTGGTGCTGCCTGATTCTTCATACTGTCACATAAACTGTGGTGGAAGCCAGATTATCAAGTGACTACACAGAAGCCAAAATTCTAATGGCACTGTAAATGAGTTTGCTTTGGATCTACAATGCAGTCTAAAGGAAGCTGACATCTTAACCATGCTGGGTGTTCGAATTTCTGGGTTTTCCTTGGTTCTTCTAAATGATGTTTCATGGTATTCGGTGTGAAGTTCTCATTAGGTTTATGCCCACATATTTCATGTTAGAGAGAGACAAAGAGAGAGAGAGAAGAGAGAGAGAGAGAGAGAGAGAGAGAGAGAGGGAGAGAGGTCACAAGTGTATCTGTGATCTGTGAACCCAGTGCCTATAGAGGTCAGAAGAGGGCATCAGGGCATCAGATCCTTTCAAACTAGAGTCACAAACAGTTGTGAGCTGCCATGTGAGTGCTAAGAGGTGAACCCAGGACCTCTGGAAGAGCAGCCAGTTCTCTTAACCTCTGAGTCACCTCACCAGCCCCAATTTCACATTATTTTAATAAATGTTGCTGCAGGGCAGGTAGAGGGTTAATACAGAGCCTTGTGAGTGATAGGCAGGAACCCTGACACTAAGCTACATGCCCCACTCAGTTATTTTCAATAATATAATAAAGAGCAACTTTACTTTTTTTTTTTTGTTTTGTTTTTCGAGACAGTTTCTCTGTGTAGCCATGGCTGTCCTGGAACTCACTCTGTAGACCAGGCTGGCCTTCAACTCAGAAATCCATCTGCCTCTGCCTCCCAAGTGCTGGGATTAAAGGCGTGCACCACCACTGCCTGGTGCAACTTCACATTTTTTACCATTGTGTATTTTTGTTGCTGCTGCTTAGCCTGTAAAGCCCAGGCTGCTGCTTCTAACCACTTCCCAACAGAGTGCTTTCTTATTTCCACACACCCCCCCGCCCCCGTAATAATGGATACCTCAACAACCTGATTGATGGCCCAGAGTTGCAACAACTAATAGTCCTTCAAAGTTCAAGGTCTTCGGTTTCATTGCTTGAACAAGCATCCAAATAAACAAGGTCTCCTTATAGTTAGCCTTCATTCAGAAGTCAACTCGACCATTAGAGAAAAATGCTAATCCAGAGAACCCTCCAAGCAATAACTCGTCTCAGAAGTGCATACACAACCTAGACGCTTCATACAGCTGTGCTCTGCCAAGTTCAGAGTCAGCTGCAGAATATTCAAGAGCAAGTTTAAACTTTGCTTAATACTCTCCAAGGCACGCTGCTAACAAAAAAGAATCACATACACACACAGTGTAAAATACACATCTGTGTGAAGAAACAGAGGTTAGAGACAGGTTAGAGCCTGGAGGCATGTGTGCAGCCACACACATGCAGAATCTCTCCAAAAGGACACACAGACAACTGTCCAAATAGCTGCCATCAGGAAGAAATGGGAAAGTGCATGCTGGAGCTGAGAGGACCTTTTTGTCATTGATAGTTTTTTCCACAGCTGGACTTTTTATTGCTTAACATAGTACTTTAAAATTTTACCATTAATCTACAACATATGTAAACATAAAAATTATACTGATGTAAACATACAAGCAATAGTATATATTTTAAAATATTCTTCAAAAACAAACACTCTATTAAATTGTATAAGTCACTGCAATATCCCGAAGTGTCAAATTTTTGACTTAATAATCTCAACCAAATAGGTTAATAAAGATGTGGCTCAGTGGTGAAGTACTTGCCTGGCATACATGAGGCCTTGGGTTCAAAGGGGGAAACTCTGAGTCCTAAGAAAAACTGTGTCATAAGACACATGCAGTTTTCCTCCCCAGGAGAAGTGACATGGTCACTCCCTGGAGCAGCAGCTCAGCAGCACAGTGCACTTTTTGCAAGGCCCTGAACATGATTCCAAAGGCCCGCCCCTAAACAACAAAATTCTTCACTATGTACACTGCATGACCAGCATCAGACCACTAGTTAATACGGGACAACAAAGCAGGTGTACCGGGGCAGCAGTTACACTTAACTGGCCGAGCGCTTGTCGAGACATGCGAAGCCTGGGTTCAATCCCCAGCAGAGCATAAAAGAGGCATGGTTGCACACACCTGTCATTCCTGCTCTTGGAAGGCAGAGGCAGGAGGGTCAGAAGTCCCAAGGCCATTCTCTGGCTACAGAGAGAGTACAAGGTCAGCCTGTACTACATGATACCTTGTCCTGAAACAAAAGCCGAATAGATGCTCCAATACAAAAGAAGTGCCAGATTTCTTAAGCCCCTCCCCTTTTCAAATCTTCCTTATGACTGTAATACTATGTCAGTTCACACACCAAATTAACTGGTTACAGTTCTCCAGCTTCTGGAGACAAAATCAGACAGTTAAACAAGAATTAACATAGAACTCACAAGATCATGTCTACAGAAGAAAGTAGCACATGAGATTGTCTGTGTGTATGCGTGTATGTAACTGTAAATGTGCATGTGTGTGGGTGGGTGAATGTGACCGTGCATATGTTCGAGTGTCTGCATGTGTTATGCACGTGTGTATGCTTGATGTATGTGCATGTTACATGTGGTAGGGCTCAGACATGTAAGTGTATATGAGTACGTGTTGGAACTGGGTTATACTGCACAAGTTACTCATCACCTCCTGAGGAAGAAGTGGAACGTGGAAACAGCCCAGCTTCTTATAAAGACAAAATTGGGTGGGTGTGGGAGTGGGGGGTAAAAGCAATGATCTAGCAAATGGAGTTCAGCACAAATAAAAGAATCCAAAGGCCAGTGAGCTACCACTTCTCTAGGACCGAAGCAGCAAGAAATAAAAGTTCTTCCTTTGGGCAAAGAATTGGGGATGAGCCAGGCAATGGTGGTGCACGCCTTTAAATCCCAGCACTTGGGAGGCAGAGGCAGGTGGATTTCTGAGTTCGAGGCCAGTCTGGTCTACAAGGTGAGTTCCAGGACAGCCAGGGCTACACAGAGAAACTCTGTCTCTCAAAAAAAAAAAAAAAAAAATTGGGGATGAACCTCTGGCTCTTCAAGAAATGTCACCCTGACAAGAGCTGCACACCAAGAGAGCTAAGGAAGAAAGCTGAGAAGCCCCCACCGTCTGCTCACTCAGCAGCCCTCCCACCCACTCCCATCTCTTCCCATTTTCAGAACACCAACTCTGGTCAAGGCTCTGCCCCCTGGACAACATGACTGTCTCCATTTTCAGTTCAGAACAATATCTAGCTTGACTAACCAAGCCAATCATGGCGATCCAGAGACTTCTTGGTTTCTGGTCTTATTGGGTCATGTGACACAAGCTACTCTATTTCAGTTTTAAGCCAAAGATAATTGTGAAGTTCCCAGGAAGTGGTTCATTACTCTTAAATCCTGGGCTGGAGAGATGGCTCAGTGGTTAAGAGCACTGACTGCTCTTGCAGAGGACCGGAGATCAGTTCCTAACATCCATATTAGGCAGCTCACAACTGCCTGTGTCTGGCCTCCATGGGCTCCTGTATACACATGGTACACATAAATTCATACAGGCACATACACATAAAATACACATTTTCTTTAAATGAAAACTGGGAAATGAGGTGATAGCTCCATGTGAAAAGTACTGGCCATGCAGCCTGTGGTTCATATCCCAGCACCCATGTTAATACCAGACAACATGGGATTCACTTAGACTCCCAGCACTCAAGAGGCAGCAGAGACAGGGGGATCTCCAGAACAAGTTGGGTAACCAGACTAACCAAATTGGCAAGCTCTGGGTTTAGTGAAAGACCCTGCCTCCAGATGTAAGTTAGAAAATGAAGATATCTGACACCGACCTCTGGCCTACATACTACACACACACACACACACACACAAAACTGTGAACATGTGAGCATACACACACACATGCACATATCACATATACAATCATGCAAAAATAACTAGAAAATGTAAGAATCAACAGAAAAATCTATTAAAAGCAGAATTAAGAAAGTGGCTATATGCTAGGCAGTGGTGGCACACGCCTGTAATCCCAGCACTTGGGAGGCAGAGGCAGGCGGATTTCTGAGTTCAAGGCCAGCTTGGTCTACAGAGTGAGTTCCAGGACAGCCAGGGCTACACAGAGAAACCCTGCCTCGAAAAACCAAACCAAACCAAACCAAAACAAAACAAAAAAAAAGAAAGTGGCTATAGTGTTAAGAGCAGACATCAGGTATCAAAAGCTTGTGTGCAAAAAGAGGAAGTATAAAACAGCAGCGAGACTAAGAAAGAAGGCACAAGCTTGCCAGTCATCCCAGCACGCACGAGGGAGGCAGAGAGAGGCAATCGCTGAGTTTGAGGCTAGCTGGGTGCACAGAGCACGTTCCCGGCCAGCCAGCATACATTAGACACACTGGCCTGAAGACTGCAGAGCTGACACAGCAGCAGAAAGAACTGACAGACACATACAAGGCCCACAGGAATGTGTCACATGACAAAGTCAGCACCTCCGCCTCAAAAAGCTGCAGTCAGACACAAAGGCCAAATTGGAGAAGAGCAGGGTCACACTCTCCATCAGACATTGAACAGCTACAATTACTTAACGTTACCATTATTACTAATACTGTGTGCATATAATGGGGTAATCAGAGGACCCTCTGTAGAGTCAGTTCACTCCTTCCTTCCACTTTCATGTGGTTCCAGGATCAAACTCAAGTCGTCAGGCTTGGGTAGCAGGTACTTTATGTCTGAGCCATCATCTTGCCAGGCCAGCTGTTTTAGAATACTAAAAGCCATAATCCCAACACTCAGGAGGCAGTCACAGGCAGATCTCTGAGTTTGAGATTAACCTGATGTACAGGCGGAGTTCCAGGACAGCCAGGGCTACACAGAAAAGCCTGTCTGGGGTTGGGGGAGTAGAGAGCCATGTTTCTTTAGACCTTAAATCACTGTAAGTATGTGGAGTAAGTGCATGCAACTCTACTAAGGTAGCATACGACAAATCTCTCCTTGGGGAAGCTAAGTGCACAGGCAAACAGGTGCAGGAACTGCTGACACAGGCCTGACGGGTTCTGACCAGTGGGTGATAGTTCCCAAAGGCCCAGAATTTCCAATGCATATGCCCTCAGACCTGAGGGTTTCTGAGATTTTCTTCAGAGAGACATTTGGACACATGAGAGATCGCCTACATTTCAGATTATCTAATCTGTATTTGCAGGGGCTGGAGGGAGACAGCCTCGCATATCCCAGACCAGTACTGAACTTTTGTGGTACAAACTATTGAACTTTTTTATAACAGAAAGAAAGACTGAGAAAAAGACACACATATAACTATTAATTAATTAGTTAAATTAATTATGTGTACATGATGAAATATACTAAATACTAACATCTAATTTAATACTAATTTAATATCAATTTAATACTAGTAACTTAATACTAAAGTATCAACTACACATCTGAATGGGAAAAAATCTCTAAGATATATAATCATGTGTAAGGTATGTATGAAAGACGGTGGACTATAAGAGAATATAAGAGAACATACTCCTGCTTATTGCTATAATCTTCAGGGACTCATAGAAGGATATGGGCAAAAACATTACTTACATTGTAGGGGTGAGGGTCAAAATGAAAGGACTTTCCCTGAATCCTGGTAAATGCTGTTTAAATTTCCTAGCCACCGGAATATTTTACTCATGCTAAGTATCTCCTTTCTCTCCTGTTGCATCCATCTGGAGACCATGAGAGGCTTCGGACTGAACGGAAGGGACCACTCTGAGCAAGGCAGAGGAGGAAGCACACAGATAATGGAGAGCAGCACCAGGCAGCTGAGCTAGCCAGCGTTCTAATGTGAGGCCTTCTTCATAGGAACGCTTTCTTGAAGCAGATTTAGTAGGATCATCTGTTCCCTGTGGCTGAGAGAATCCTAACTGCATGGCGAACCGAACTTATGCCCTCTGTGGGCACCTGAACTCACATGCAAACATGGTTCTGCATTTTCTTACAAACAGCCTAATTTCTTTTTTTTTCTTTTAAAGATGTATTTATTATTATATCTAAGCACACTGTAGCTGTCTTCAGACGCACCAGAAGAGGGCATCAGACTTCATTATGGATGGTTATGAGCCACCATGTGGTTGCTGGGACTTGAACTCAGGACCTTTGGAAGAGCAGTCAGTGCTCTCAACCACTGAGCCATTTCTCTAGCCTCCAAGCAGCCTAATGTCATTCTTTTTATGGCTTTAGCATTTAGATACATTTTCTACTCATACATCCGCACTTAGGCTGAGTCCCAAACACAGCCATCATGCATGATGCTGGGTTAAACTCAGGTTTGCAAGTATCTAGTGTATGATGGGTTGGTTCCTCTGGGTCTATTCCTAAGGAGTGGCACTGCTGGATCATATACTAGCTCTACTTTTTTTTTTTTTTTTTTGAGGCACTCTATAATGGCTTCAACTTCTGCCAGGAGTTACTCCCACTCTTCCCAGTGTTTGTTGCTGTTTGTTTTCCAGATGGCAGCCATTAGGGAGAGACAGAGTCGTAGTAATTTGAGTTGCATCCCTGATGGCTGAGAGTGTAGAGCTTTGGACTCTCTGTGACCTTGCTGATCCGTCATACTTTTGAAAAGTGTCAGATTGGTTCATCTGGCCTTTTCTGATCAGGTCTGTTGGGTCTTTTTATATGTCTGTCAGAAGGAAAGCCACTAGGCTCTGTGCCTTCTGTAGGCTGCACCATCGGTCTCCTTGTGTGTGGGGGAGCCATTAACTGATTTAGGTGCTAGGAACTGAACCCAGGACTTCAGACTCTAATCCACACTCACAACCATCATTCAGCCTCCTATTTTGATGCATCCCTCCCTTGTCAAATTGTACTATCACTGAGTTGTCCTAGTTAAAAAAGTCCTGCCGATACCCATATCTTGAAATATGTTCTTCTAGATGACTCAGAGTTGGGGTCTTGCACAGTTTTTGCTCCATTTATAGACTGCTTTTTGTACAGGGTGTGAGTCAGACGTCTAGTTTCTGTCTGTAAAATGCTGGGATCCAGTTTTCCCAGTGCCATCTGTTACAGAGGCTGTCTTTTCTGCGGTGTGGAGAATCAGACGGCTGCAGCTGTGTGGCTTTGCTTCTGGATCCTCTATTCTGTTCACTGGCCCAAGTGTCTGTTTCCATGCCTGTCCTGTGCTGTTTGGCTCGAGTGGCTCTGTATTCTGCAGTCTGATGCATTCTCTCTTCTGACTGCTGACTGGAAAAGCAGCAGGACTACACACTTACCTATCAAATTACTCAAAAGAACCAGGGAGGTACAGAGTTCATGCTTCCCCTGGCCCCAGTTTGGTATCACAGTCCCCAGCTTCCCTCACAGGAAGGTTGGAGCCATGTGACCACCTCCAGCCAATGGGCAGAGGATAAGATATTTGCGGGCCAAATCATCTATGAGGATATAGGGCTCCACCTCTCTACTCCATCCACAGGACACGTGGCCTTGTGTTACAAGAGCACAGCCCCTTGAGGAGACAACCTGGACCTCTGAGTCACTGAGAAAGTTTTTGCATAAACACACCTGGCAGTCCCAACTGTTTAGTTCCTGAAGCATCCTATCACATCTTGGATTGGCTTTCAATCAACAAAAATGTGTTGCATTCAAATGTGCTTGCTGTATACCCAGCTCTAGGGTAGGTCTTTGGGGAGACAGACACAAAGGAAGTAGAGAGGTGCTTCTTCATTTAGGGGAAACTCTCTAAGCACTGTGTAGTCTTTGATCCCTGGCATCATGATACTCAAAATCTCCATCAAGAGGCAAAAAATACATTAAAAAAAAAAAGGCAAATGATAAGTGCTGGATCCTGTGACCTCGATAGCTAAACAGGCTCACACTGATGCAGAGGGCGATGCACTCACTCTTCTGCTGAGTTCACTTTACTTCCTGCCATGCTATGTGTCATGTCACTGTATGGGTGTTCCGAGGACTACACGCTACAGAGAGCAAGTGCCCTCAGTGCTGGCTTCAGGCTGCTACATCCAGAGAGGCAGAGATGGCAATGGGCACACACACTAGGCACTGTGTGCTTTATCACAGCATTCTTGCATCTGTACCCACTGTTTATTACATTGCCAGGGAACTGCAATGTCTTAGCTGCCTTCATACCTACCTGGGCTTATTTAAATCAAAATAAAGCTCCACTGATGTCAGCATGTCTTTACAGAAAAGCTAGGGGGTTGCCATATTTCTGGGTACAATTAAATGAACAAATATTCAGTTTGCATACTGTCTGAGCCAGCCAATGAAGTAAGTGCTTATTCTTTAGCAACTGCCTACTAATATAAGAGTGGTCTTATGTTAACATCAGTACTATCAAGCATAAATGAATGATTCTTTAAGAAACCTATGTACTATTGAGTACAAATCCTTCTTA
Organism: Montemys delectorum; assembly: GCA_019843815.1. NCBI lineage: Eukaryota > Metazoa > Chordata > Mammalia > Rodentia > Muridae > Montemys > Montemys delectorum. The sequence continues at coordinate 19,605 of JADRCD010235789.1, forward strand.
TAAACCATTAAACTGAAATAAAACATTCCATGATTTAAGATGAGAGAAGGTATATTTTTCCAAACTGGGCCAGCTTACCCTTTGGGCAACCTAGTGGTCCCCACTACCAGGACAGCACCATAGTGATGCCAGACTTGGTGCAGACACCTGATTGGTGTAACATACTCAGCCCAGAACTCCTGAACTCCAGCAATCCTCCAGCCTCAGCCCCTGAGTAGCTGGGACTTCAGGCATGGGTCATACAAGAGAGGTTATATACTTATTTTCAATTTAATTTTTTTTTTACTTGTTCATTTTGAGAGGTTATATTTTGTTTGTTTGGTTGGTTTTTTGTTTGTTTTTTGTTTTTTTGTTTTGTTTTGTTTTTTTGTTTTTTTGAAACAGAGTTTCTCTGTATAGCCCTGGCTGTCCTGGAACTCACTCTGTAGACCAAGCTGGCCTTGAACTCAGAAATCTGCCTGCCTCTGTCTCCCAAGTGCTGGGATTAAAGGTGTGTGCGACCACTGCCTGGCTTGAAGTTACATTTTTTAATGTAAGATTTAATGTGATTTTTGGGCTGCCCACACAGTAACATAAAATACATACTGTATAATCTATATGTTTTCAGTAGATCAGGAGAAAAGCGTATGTCTAAAATGAAAGTGATTCTATTGCAAGAAAATGTGACATTTCGTTATCACCTTTTGATTCTAGCAAGCTGCCATTTTGTTAGCATCCCTTTCCTGACATAAAAACGACCAACATAAACTCCAAATAACTTTCCCTTTCCATACTTCTCTGTGTGGTTAGTGGTGTGAAGTTAAGCTTCGCCAGTCGGCCACCCACGGCTGCTGCGTTAATCTCAGAGACCATCACAGCTCAGTGGAGTATGCACTGATTCTTCTTTCTCTTTACAAAGCTCTAGCTAATTGTGAGGCTCAGCGAGGCTCTGAATGCAAAGGGCAGCTGGCTTTCAAGTCAGAGGCTGTGTCACTGCTTATCGTCTTCCAGGGGACACTGTCACATGGAGGCTTCTTTAACAACTGTCCAAATACCTAAGTTAGCCAACCATTGCTTATCTGGATGCCGGCTTACTGCTCTCGAATAATGACGGGGAATCTGTGAGGTAAAAAACGAAGACTCTTGTCACATGATGGCTACACGTTCAGTTATGCGGGATCAGCACACTAATGTCTGCTTAAAGGAAGTGCTAATCCAAACCGACGTGTGCCAAGACGCTTCTCTCCCTAATAAGTTCCATCTGACAGGAGAGGAGAGTGGAGGGAAGGCACGGGAGGCTTCTGGGAACGAGGGACACGGCCTTCGCAAAGCAAGCAGGAGCAAGACATTTCAGCCTCAGCATCCCTTC
>JADRCD010235790.1:0-59045 GCA_019843815.1 Montemys delectorum
GTGTGTGTATGTGCGTGTGTGTATGTGCGTGTGTGTGCACATGCGTGCGTGCGCTCGTGACATGGGGGATTCATTCAGATGATTCAGATGCATGAACAGAAGGCTTACATCTATCTTACTGGAGGGGCACAGAGTTAAACATGTATTTTGGTTTTTGTCTTTTGTTTAGGAGTAAATATGATTAGTTCCTCACTTCCCTTTGAAGCTTGGGAGGTAATTTACTTTTACTGTGGAACAGTGGGATCACTGAAAAAGAGATTTGACTCTGCTGACATAGATTAGGGAGTGTTTCCAGAGGGAAGATAGTTTCTGAGCTGAGCCTTGAACAAGTTAGTGGAATGTAGGTAGGCCTGTCACATGCTCAAGCTGATGAAAAGAGAATGGCTGAAGGAGGAGAGAAAAACTACATGGATGTGAATATATTTGCAACATGTGCAAATGGGGTGGAACAAAGAAGAATTGTGGGCCGAAGTGTGTGGTGTTAGTGAGGCAGTCTTGCTGGGAGACAGAGATGACTGAGAGGCTGTGTGCTCAGCTTCTGGGCACTACGGGGGCTTACTCATGTTGTTCTTGAGAGAAAGGTCTCAAGATTTACGTGAGAGGTCCCTTTTGGTTCAGGTAGGATATGTACATAGGTACTTGCTTCAGTTTGGAAATAGAATTTAAATCTTACCCTATCTGATTTTAAAGCTTTCACTTCAGTGGTTTGGTGGGTTCTGGAAACTTACTTTCTGCTGCTTATGGAGAGACAGACAGAGTTGCTGAAGATGATTTTGAAATAGGAACATGATGAAGGTAGACTGAATCCCTAGAATAAGGCCTGGTACAAGGCAGGTTCCATGTGGTTTTAAATGAGGGATAATCACAAACAGGAATGAATTTGAGAACAGAGCTGAACTCAAGGATATAGTTGAAAAGGCTGATGCAGCTAGGCAGTGGTGGCGCATGCCTTTAATCCCCAGCACTTGGGAGGCAGAGGCAGGAGGATTTCTGTGTTCAAGGCCAGCTTCACTCTACAAAGTGAGTTCCAGGACTACACAGAGAAACCTTCGTAAAACCAAAAATAAAAAAAGGAAAGAAAAGAAAAGGCTGTTGTGATGGGTCACTGGCTGTGGTAGTGAACCAGGTAGATGAGAGTGAAGAGTGCCACATGTGTGTTGCTAAATTAGGTGCCAATTAAGGTAAGGAATACAGGGAGAAAGAGTAGGGATGGAGGGGAGATAAACGAGAGTTGCTCAGATGAATTAGGATTGAATAAGTTAAGAATGGACAATTAGACTGGTGAGTCATACAGAACTTCTTGACTCTGAAGATTAGGAGAAGTCAGGGGTAGAGGTAGATAGGACCAGAGTCATCAGGATTAGGCGCAGTGTTAGTAACAACTGACAAGAGCAGTGTAAAAATTAACAGAGGTTAAGGAGGAAAAACAGGAGGTTTGTTTTAGTATTCACTTCTCAAAACTTTGACTTCCTTTAGTGATAAGGTCTTTTATAGCCTTCCTTTGGAACTTCCTGCCTGCCCACCCCCACCTCCCTTTAATAAATGACAGAGAGAACTTGGGTGTTAGACTTGTTAGTTTGGAGTGCCTGCAGCAGCTGCACAGGTGTCAAAAGGGAGATAATGAAATGACTACGTTCTTTTCCTATTAGAGGAGCATTTCTGAAACAGCTCAACTTAGTGAAAATTGCTGAGGAAGTTCATTAGTTACAGACTGAGTTACTGATGAACTAACACACACAAGCAGGACATTAGGTTCCTCATTGTTTGTTATATGAGTCACAGAGAAAACTTACAGCATCGTGTTGTCGAGTGACAAAATGTACTGTGGCAGTTAGCCCCAGAATTTCATGGTTTAAAGGAAAAGAACTGAAGCTGGGCATGGCACACACTTGTAATCCCAGAACTTGGGATGTAGAGACAGTGGACTCAGGAGTTCCAGGTCATCCTCGGTTACATGGCAAGTTCACAGCTAGTCTAGGTTGTCTCAGAACAAAACTGAACATATAGCTAGGCTTGGTGGTGCTAACTCTTAACCCCAACACTTGGTAGACAAAGGCAGGCAGGTCTTTATAAATTTGAGATTGGCCTAGTCTACATAGTGAGTTCCATATCAGATGGGGCTACATAGTCTGTATTTTAAAAAAAAAAAAAAAACTGCGTATATACACACATATATATGTATGTAAACGTATGCGGGAATTAGTCAAAACTTTTTTTTTTAAGAGACAAGGTTTTATTATGTAGCTCAGCTGGTCTTGACCTCAGTATATAGACTGGGCTAGCCTTGGAGCCACAGAAATCTGTCTGCTTCTGTTGGGATTAAAGGCATGTGCCACACACTTGGTCTGGAAGTTCCTTGAATAAATTTCAATCTTCTCATGTATTTTGTGGAAGTATTTTTTTTGTTGTTGTTGTGGTTTTTTTTTTTTTTTTTTGGGTTTTTTGTTTGTTTGTTTGTTTTTTGAGACAGGCCTCACGAGGTTTCCTGCCTCCTGAGTGCTAGGATTAAGGGCATGTGCCCCATGCCTGATATATACATATATATCATGCATGCACAGGGCTGAAGTCTTTTCTGCCTGTGTATATGTATGTGTGTGTGTATATATGTATGTATGTATGAGATTAAAAGCATGAGCCACTGTTGCTCAGCTATATTCCATATTTAACAACATTAAATTATGCAGTTTCCAGAGCTGCTAAGGTCTTATATATGGTTACACATAGATGTTAAGGTACCTGTCCTTAGAATTGAGAATTAGAGTATTTCATGTAATTGTGGGGTTTGGTTGTGTTGTTGTTGTTGTTGTTGTTGTTGTTGTTGTTGTTTTTTACCTAATTGCAGTTAACTTTCAATATACTGATAAGAGTGTGATTTGAATCTGAAGTGATTGTTTTAATGCCATGCTGGGGCCTTGCACTTCTGCCATCGAGCCGTATCTATAGCTCCCAAGTCATTTTGATAGTGGTAAATCTCATCTGGCATTGACAGCTCCTCATAGCAGGCCAAGCTACAGGCTAATGAAAGTTTTCACACTGAAATCAGGACATTTGTGTTTCTTCAGGTGTTAGAAAACTACTCAGATGCTCCAATGACACCAAAACAGATACTGCAAGTCATAGAAGCAGAAGGACTGAAGGAAATGAGGTTGGTATTGCTCTTCCTGTTTAAATGACGTGTGCCTGTGATATGCAGTGGTAAATTCACCTGTTGGTCTATCTGTAGTTGTGTATGTAATGGTGGTGTATCTGGTATGTGTTGTGAGGGTGAGAGTGGAGTGGGTGAACATCATCTGTATTTATATCAGAAGTACAATATCTTTCACAAGACCTTACCTAGATCTTGACTTACAGCTAGAATTTGATTTTTATTTTCTAGTACACTTTTTTTTTTCCACGTGTAAGAGGTTTAATTGAGAGGGAGAGAGGGGGCAGTAGCTCGGAAAGAGAGGAGGGAGAGAGAGCTAGTACACTTTTTTTTAAGGTAAGGTATCACTGCGGCTTTACCTTCTCGTAGTTACTTCTCTCATTACTCAAGTTTTGGAAATAGAGAAGGAGCAAATATAAATACTCTTTTCTCTACACTTCCTCTTTTTTCTATACTTTCTATACATAGGACTGAAGTCTTTCCTTTCTGATCCAAGGAAAATGGTCTCAGTGGTATTAAACCCTCTAGCTACCCACTGATTTAGTCATTCACTCCTGTTTCCTAGTCTCTTGTAGCCCTAGGTGGCTTCCAACTTGCTGTTCAACTGAGGACTTGCTTTGAACTCTGATCCTCATGTTCCTGCCTCTCAACTGCTGGGATTACAGGCACTTGCCATCCACAAATAGCTAATTTAGCCAGTTGTGATACAAATATACGAATGAGTAATTTATGGAACTTGTTACAATGTAGTTTTCCTGGAGAAACAACAAAAAACACAGAAGTAATTGGAGGCATGAAAACCAGGGGCACCTTTAATTTAGTTGTTTTCTCATCATCATACCAATTTCTCCCTTTTTACTTATTTATTTATTTATCTATAGTTGTTTGTTTGTTTGTTTTGAGACAGGATTTTTCTTTGTTGCCCTGACTGTCTTGGAACTTATTCTGTAGACCAGGCTGCCCTCAACTCAGAGATCTACTTGCCTCTGCCTCCTGAATGCTTGAGTTAAAAGTCATGTGCCACCTCTGCCCAGCTAAAAAAAAAATTTTATTGTTATTGTGTGTATGTGTTTTATACTAGTGTTTATCTATGCATTTAGTGCCCATGGAGGCATTGGAACAACTGCAACTGAAATTACATATAGTTAGGAGCTGCTAATGCTACTGGAAATTTGAACCCAGGTCCTCTAGAAGAGCAGTTAATGCTGGACACCACTGAGCCACTACACCAGCTATTTCCCCTACCCGCCTTTCTTTTTTTTTTTAAGTGACGAAGGAGGTGTCCATAAAATAGCAGTCCTTTTTTGGGACTTGGAGCAAATAGCATTTTGTCTGTGGGGATATTGCATACATGTTAATGTGTGTACAGGTGCATGGTGTGTGTTAGGTCAGAGGACAAGCTTGGATGTCATTCTTCCTTGCTTTTTGAGAAAAAGGGTCTCTCATTGGGACCTACTGCTTGCAAATTGGGCTGTGCTGGTTTGCTACCAAGCCTTTCTCTGTCTCCCCAAGCACCAGGATTGCAAGTGCCTAGCTACCATGCCTGCTGTAGGTTTATTTGGTTGGTTGGTTGGTTGGTTTTTTGAGACGGAGTTTCTCTGTGTAGCCCTGGTTGTCCTGGAACTCACTCTGTAGACCAGGCTGGCCTCGAACTCAGAAATCCACCTGTCTCTGCCTCCCAAGTGCTGGGATTAAAAACCTGCGTCACCACTGCCCAGCATGTTTCTTTTGTTTTTTTTAACGTGTTTTTGGGGTGTGAAGCCTGGTCTAAGTGCTTGCTTGAGAAGCACTTTAGTGCAGGAGCTTTTCTCCCAGTCCTAAGCAGTTAGTGTATTCTATCGCTAATCAAACTGTAGCTATTTGAAATGAGAGAAGTTATTTCTGAGGTCGCATCTCGGTCAGCTAATGTCTTGTGGGGTGGGATGCTTGGGGTAGCCCACCGCCCGTCTGTTTGACTTGTAGCTATGTGCTTTACAATGTGATGATTGTGCTTTCTTTTCCCCCCATGGGCTGTTCTCCATCACGCTGACGTCCTCCCTGGTGTTGGATCACTCTATCAATAGAAGGTAAATTGGTCCCCTGTTTTGCTTTTTGTTTTTTAGGAATTGTAGCACTCTGGATGAGGGAGCAGCTCTGTCATTGTAGATAAGTGTAGTGTGTAACAGTCACAGAAGGACTTGCCAGGGTGTTATCCCCTTGTAGCAGATGCTAGCACAGCCAATTGATGTTCTAGAGTTTATACCCACTTGCTTTTAGTAACTGCTTTTTTTTGAAAGTTATTTTTAGCATTCAGTGTGTTTCAAAGTAGAATTATTTTTTTAATGGCTCTTTTACACTCAATTTATTTTTAACACTGTAAATTAAGGCTGCTAGTTTTGAAAAATAAGGGCTTAAAATACATTTTTTTTTAAAACATAGCAAGGAAAGAGAAGAAAACATGCACAGGTAAACCCTAACACTCACATTCTAATGACAGATGTAATGATAATAGGCAATAAATTGTCTAGTTTTGATATCTTTTTCAGTGTTAAGATTAGTAAATGTTCTGTTTTGTGAAGTTGTCATTTTTAACCTACTGCTGTGGCAGGGACCATGAACTACTATCTAGTTGGATATTTAAACATTATGATTTTTTATAATGGTTTTTTTCTTTGTAATGAAGTCTGTAGGTGAGACTCATCCATTCCCTTTCACAATAGAGAAAAATCAAATTGTGGGTGGTTTTATTAGAAAATATTTAAGTGTAAAAATAAAGTATAGGCATATATCAGGGTTCCGTGCCATTTAGTCTGGTATTTTCATAAAGCTATATGGCAGTGTTTGGGCATGAAGTATATATTGCAGTGTAGATACTGGAAATCCTGATTTTGTTTTTTATTAAAAATGTCTATTACATTTTACTTCTGTTTGTGAATATTGGAGAGGGGGGCGTATAGAGGTAAGAGAACAACTTCCAGGAGTTGGTTCAGGTCTTTAGGCCTGGTGGCAGGTAATGTGTTTGGGGTGGGGAGGCTAACTCATGGTGGCCAGAAGTAAGTATCAGGTGCCAGAGTTACTGATAACTGCTGTTGGGTGCTGAGAACTGAGCTTCAGTCCTGATGACTGCTGAGTTACCTCTCTGGCCCCAAGAACCAAAATAGTTCCTCTTTTTTATTATTTTTATTTACTTATTTTTATTTTTTTGCTATGGGGACTTCTATTGAGTAGTTCTGGCTGCTCTGGAACTTACTATGTAGACCAGGCTAAACTCAATTGAATTCACAGAGATCAGCCTTCCTCTACCTCTGTCTCTTGTGCTGAAAGTAAAGGCATGCGCCATTATTCTCAGCTGAGAAAACTCATTTGTAATAGTAAAAGGGTTGTGGGGTTTTTTTTTGTTGTTGTTGTTTTTTTTGAGACAGGTTTTCTCTGTATAGTCCTGGCTGTCCTGGAACTCACTCTGTAGACCAGGCTGGCCTGGAACTCAGAAATCCGCCTGTCTCTGCCTCCCAAGTGCTGGGATTAAAGGTGTGCGCCACCACTGCCCAGCAGCACCACACACTTTTAACTGATGAATGGTCTCTCAATTTTTTAGAGCTTGTTTTGTATTGTCGGGAAACACTAGAGATGTGCTTGATGTGTATTCTGAAATGTTATGTGCACCATAACCTAGACTGAGTGGGGCTTCTGTGAGTTTCAGTTGTTTATCTCCTACTGCGTTCATAATGCATTTGTGAAATCACTGCTTCTGCTTTGCTTTGCTTCTTGGTTTGTAAATAAATTAGAGGAGCTGGGTATTTGGTAAGTGGACACCACCTTTTGTGACCCATTTCTGTCTTTTTACCCTTTCCAGTGGGACATCCCCTCTCGCGTGCCTCAATGCCATGCTACATTCCAACTCAAGAGGAGCAGAAGGGCTGTTCTATAAATTACCTGGCCGGATTAGTCTTTTCACACTCAAGGTAAAAATGACTTCTCAGTGCAATGGTCCTCAAAACTTTGTGCATAAGAGAAACCTGGTGGGTTTGGAATGGTGCTGATGGATACAGTCAGGTAACACTGATGTTCTGGTCCTTAATGGTACTCTGAGATGCTGTAGTCTTAACAGACTATTAGGAGTTACTAAGTTATAGCAACTGTTGTTTCTGTGCTCAGCTTTGCTTGTCAATACCTTAGTAGATATATGCAATTAAAAGATAATCATGTGTGGTGATAGTTACAAATGTGCCTTAGTAAGGATTTTGTTAATAATAATATTGTCAGGGATAAATTACCGTCTAATGAACCTACTCTATGCAAAGTAACCGAAATGTGAGTATCAGCATTTACTAATTACAAAGGAGGAGGAGTTCAGAATAAACCTTATTTACTGAAATGAATAATTATTTTTTATATCATTTCTGATATATTTGGCTGTCATTTAGATGATGGTCTGAAAACTTTTGTATAAAGGGCTGATGTAAGTAATTTAGATTCCATCAACCCAGTGACTCTGTCAAAACTTCTTAGCTCTACTATGTATGGAATCAGGAAAACAGCCATCTCCCCCTGCCCCCTTTCTCTTTCTTTCTCACTCACACACACTTACATACCTTTTCTAAAAAGAATTTTAATGTATACCAGTTTTTATTGCTTTGTCTTCTAATTTCATAGAATATTCTTGTTTTAGAGACTGACTTTCTTTGTAGTATATTTTGGCCTTGAACTGATTTGATTGCTCAAACTGGCCTGAAGCGTGATCCTTCTGCTTTTGTCATACAAGTACTGGGATTACATGGGGTTGTCACCATGCCTGGCTTTACAATGTTGCAAATATGGAAACACCTTGTTAAGAAAGAAGGGCTGGGCCAGGCAGTGGTGGCTGGCGCTCACGCCTTTAATCCCAGCACTTGGGAGGCAGAGGCAGGTGAATTTCTGCATTCCAGGCCAGCCTGGTCTACAAAGTGAGTTCCAGGACAGACAGAGCTACACTGAGAAACCCTGTCTCGAAAAAAATAAAAATAAAAATAAAAATAAAAAAATTAAAAGAAAGAGTACTAAACTTAGGCAGCCTTATATTTTATAAAGCACCTTTTGGGGTATTGGGGAGATAGCTCAATAAGTAAAAGCAGTTGTGTAATCAAATTTGGAGTTCAGTCAGGTAAAAAGCTAGGTATGCATGTGGTGGTATGAGTGATGGGAGAGATGCACCACTCCTCACTACCTGTGGCAGGGAAAGCTGACCCAGAGGGTATGAAAGCTGGTCTTGGTGGTTGGGCAAAGTGGAAGAGCTGGCCCTGGTGACCCTGGGTGCAGGAGTGCTGGTAGGCTGACCAAAGCAGCTACCATCCAGGCCTAGATCCAGGGCTTTGAGTTGACACACCCCAATGTCTACCCTATCTATGAACTGCTGGAACTTGGTCCCACAGAACCAAAGCTACAGGATCTTCATGACGCTGGGCAAAGGCAATAACAGGATATCCTAGAGGAGTCCTGGTGAGGGACCAGAGGCCCCGAACCAGACCAATGTTCATTGTAATGAACATTTACAAGGAAGGATGTGTGGACATAAGGATATATTGTGTGATACACTATAGCTTCTAGATGTTTTTTGGTTTGTTTTTTACTTTTGTTTTCTTTGGGGGGTGCATTGCAGGGCCAGAGGGTGGGTATGAAGGGACAACAGATGAATGGGATTGGGGTATATGATGTGAAATTCACAAAGAATCAATAAAAAGTTTTAAAAAGGGGGGTAGGGACTAGAGAGATGGCTCAGTGGTTAAGAACACTGACTGCTCAGAGGTCCTGAGTTCAATTCCCAGCAACCACATGGTGGCTCTCAACCATCTGTAATGGGATCTGATGCCCTCTTCTGGTGTCTGAAGAGAATGACAGTGTACTCATACACACAAAATAAATCTTAAAAAAAAAAACCCAAAAACTCAGAAACCTAGGCATGACTAAAATGCCTGTCTATAAGCCGAACACTTTGTTGGGTTAGAGACAGGAAGATGGTTGGGGCTGTTGCTATAATGTCAGTGAGAGCCTGGATCTCAGGGAGGGAGTGACATGGAGAGTGGTGAAGCAGAGCAGTGTCACTCTTCTTTGCTTTCTCCAAGGGCTCACCTGAACATGTCTGCTTATAGTTGTATACAAGCATAGCACAATGAGCAATTTAGGATGGAGATGCAGTTAATTGTAGAAGATGTCTGAGGTGGTATATCCATCCCCATGCAATTTTTATTAGAGGAAAAAGCAAAGGAGGATAAATTGAAAGAAATAATTGTTGCATTCTTTTTGGATTTGGGTTTTTGTTGTTTTTTTGGTTTTTTTTTTTATTTGTTTGTTTTTTGAGACAGGGTTTCTCTTTGTATCCTTGGTGGCCTTCAAACTATCTAGATTAGGCTGGCTTGGAATTCAGGGATGTAGATGCCTGCCTCAGCCTAAGTACTGGCTTAATTGTTGCGTTGTTACAATGTTATAACTACAATAGAAATTTACATAATCAAGCTCTATATTAGTGGTGCAGAATTATGGATGTATCATTAATACAAAGGAAAGAATGAATATAGAGTAAGTCTAGATCTTGGATAGGAAAAAATCATAACCACTGCCATTTGAAAGGCAGTATCAGAGTCCGTTGAATTTTAGTAGATACATGGCAAGCAGTGGTCTTTTTTAAAATGCAGATTAGATGACGTGGCTCCTAGTTGGCTCTCCTAATACTTCAGCTTGGTTCCTAACTGTCCTTTAGATAGCCATGTCTCAAGTTTGCTTCTCAACCACCTCAAACCTGGCTTTACACTTGCCAGTGCCACTGCCTGGAAACCTGGTCGCATCTTGCTGCTTGGGGTCTAATCTGATGGTGTCTTAACTGACACAGTCTTAGCTAGTTCGTATATTCCCCCTACACCCCCGTTTCTGTGATACACAGCATGTTTGTTTATGCTTTTTTTTTTTTTCTGTTCAGCAAGTTAGTATCTTAATTCTTTTTTTTTTCTTGCCCTCTTAGGAGCAGTTCTACCAAAATTTGTTTTAAGAATCTGCTGACATTAGAAGTCAGTCTTTCTCAGGCTGTAGCCACATCTGGTTTCTTTTAATTGGCTAAAGAAAGGTGTAATATTAAGCCAGCTAAACAAGTAAAAGATGCTTGTCACCTTTCCTTATCTCCTTTCACCATGGTGGAAGGAGAGAGCTGACTTCTGCAGGTTGTACTCTCACTTCCACAGTGGTACTTCATAGATGTGGCATCATGTGCACACAGTTTCCTCCAGGAAATATATATTCTGAAAGTACAGTAATAAAGAGCTTAAACATTTTAAGTATTTTTTTTTAAAGATTTATTTATTTATTATATGTGAGTATACTGTAGCTGACTTCAGACACTCCAGAAGAGGGCATTAGATCTCATTACAGATGGTTGTGAGCCACCATGTGGTTGCTGGGATTTGAACTCAGGACCTTCAGAAGAGCAGTCAGTGCTCTTAACCACTGAACCATCTCTCCAGTCCCATTTTAAGTATTTTTAAAAATAACATTGCTCTTTTGTAGAGTTTGAACTGTTATCATTTTGATTGTTGGGGTGTAAAAAAACACATTTAAAATAATACATTGACATATTTAGACAATACCTTTTGTAGTTCTGTAACCCTTAGGGGGAAAAGAAAGCATTCTTTCTAATGCTGAAAATCCTAAAGTTTTTAATGAAGGAAGAACACTTAAGTCATCCAGTCTATTTTCACTTTATAGATTGAAAATGGAGTTCCAGCACATGATGCTGGATCTATATTCATTTCTCTGTATGACAATACTTAGAGCTGAGTTAGAGACTAGAATTCAAGTCTCATTATGCCAGTTTAAAAGAAAGTTTTTCTTCAGTTTTGTAGCCTTTGGCCACTTTGTATTTCAAAATTTCTTTTGAATTTCTTGATATTTCTCAAAATGTCAATTTTATTTAAGATGCAAAGGTCATTCTGTTTCTTATTTATTTATTTATTTTTAGACAGAGTTCATTAGGGGTAGCCCTGGCTGTTCTGACACTAACTCTGTAGACCAGGAACTGGAAGAATCTGCTTGCTTCTGCTAGTAGAGTGCTGGGAGCCAAAACAGCCCTGCTGACTTTTCTTTTTTTAAGCTTTGGTTTTATTGTATTAGTGTTTGCCTATATGTTTGTAAGGACACCACTTGTATACCTAGAGCTTACAGGAGTTAGAAGAGGACAGGATCCCCAAGAACTTGAGTTACATAGAGATGGTTGTAAGCTAGCTGTCATGTAATCCCTGAGAACCAAGTCTGGGTCCTCTGCAAGAGCAAGCATGCTCTTAACTGCTGAGCCATTTCCTTAACTCCAACAAAGACTTAGTTTGTATTTTCTTTTCTTTTACTTTTATGTGTTTAGTGTTTTGTATGCATGCATATCTGTGTATCATGCATATATTTACCTGATGCAGAGGCCAGAAGAGAACTAGAATGAAAGTCTCTTAGGAGTTGCCATGTAGGTGCTGGGAATTGAACTGGAAGTCCTCTCCAAGATCAGTAAGTGCTTATAACTGCTGAGTCATCTCTCTCCAGCTTCAAGATTGGTTTCTTTTTTTTTTTTTTTTTTTTTTAGAGACAGGGTTTCTCTGTGTAGCCCTGGCTGTCCTGGAACTCACTCTGTAGACCAGGCTGGCCTCGAACTCAGAAATCTACCTGCCTCTGCCTCCCAAGTGCTGGGATTAAAGGTGTGCGCCACCACTGCCCGGCCTCAAGATTGGTTTCTAATGTCAGCAGATTCTTTCATAGCTTTAGGTAGAACTGCTCCAATGGGGGGCAAGGAAAAAAAATTAACTTGCTGAACAGGAAGAAAAAAATAACCTAAAAGCTGCACATTCTGTTTATAACAGGAATGAAAATAAGCAAGAGAAAATACACAAATCAACTGACTTGAGTGTGGTAACATTATCTTAACAATTTTCAGATCCTGAGATGAGTACTTTTGTTATGCCTGGTTGGTTTGCATTTTTAGATTGTCTTTAAATTTTACTGACATTCTTACTGTTTGCTTTTGTTTAATGTTAGAAGAGTGGTTAGTATGTATCAGTGCTACCGCCCTGGAAGCAGGACATGGTGATTGATGTATATGCCTTGTAATCTTAGACCTAGAGTGTGGAGGTGGCAGGATGGAGAGCTCAAGGTCATCCTTGGCTACAGAAGGTCTGCAGCTCTCGAGACCATGTCTCAAAAACAAAGCTAGAGGATTGGATGAGAAGTCCATCAAGGTCAGGGTTTTAGCCAGGCACTTTGTGTGTTACTTGCAGTGTAACACTGCAAAGTTCAAATTGAAGCACAAAAATATGGAAAGCCCTTGTATTTCATAAAATGGGTATGTAAGTGGAGATTTCAATTACTGTGAATTGAAACAATGAGGAAGGACTGGAGTGTCCCCTCTGTGGTTTCCATCATTATCACTTAAGCAGTGGCTTAAGCGTCTAAGCCATCTTTTGAGAACCAAGCCATCTTTTGAGAACCGTAGATCTCTTTTGAGTGCTTTCTGGGTTAAACATCAATAAGCATCTTTCTGTATGAAAAGTAACCTAGCTATGGGTATTTTATTTCCTGTTCTTTGTGATGTGTTTACCTTATTGGCTACTGACTACTTCCAGTTGTTTTTGTTATTACTATTATTGATTGAGAGAGAGAGAGAGAGAGAGATAGAGAGAGAGAGAGACACTGACTTGAGGTAAGAGAACAATTATGTGAAGTTGTTTTTCTCTTTCTACTTTTATGTGCGTTCTGGGGATCAAACCTAGGCAGTTGGTATCTTAGTTAATTTTCTATTGTTATGATAAGTTACCACGACCAAAACAACTTATAAAGGAAAGACTATTTGGGGCTTTCAGTTTCAGAAGGTTAGAGTCCATTACCATCATTGGCAGTGAGCATTGCAGCGGGTAGGCAGGCAGGCATGGTGTTGGAACAGTAGCTACAGCTCACATCTTTATTCACAAGTAAGGAAGACAGAGACATTCTGATCTTTTGAAACTCAGAGCCTACCCCCAGTGATTCACTACCTCCAGCAAGGCCATAGTTCCTAATCCTTGCCAAATAGGTCTATCAACTGTGGGCCAAGTATTCAGATATCTGAGCCTGTGGGATCATTCTCATTCAGACTGCCAAAGTTAGACTTGTACAGCACACACTTGCTTTGCTCAGCCATCTCACTGGCCCTCTTGACACTTGTGATCACAATACTCTGCTGTAGGCGGTCTGTTTAGAATGCTGTTTAGATTGGTACATTTGCTCTGGTTAGCTGAAGTAACAGCTCAGTCTTGATGGAGGTCTTGACCTCTCCTCAGTTGGTAAACCATTTGGGGTGTATACAATTGTCTGGATTTCCAGCAAGAGCGTAAGTTGACTGTTTTCAGAGCCTTACTCAGAATATATTTTATGCTTTAGTAAGATGAACTCCTTTTTTTATTTTTTTATTTTTTATTTATTTATTTATTTTTAACCATCAAATAATTAGTTTATTTGTACTCTAAAATAATTAGATATTAACATGCACCTTCCCATCAGGTGACCTCATGGGTCATGGCCAATATAGAACTTAGACAAGAAATCCTTTGGCCTTAGTGTTTCTGTTTCATGGAAAAACCGCATAACATGTGTCCATTGCTTCCATATTTTGATGGTTTCCTGGAGCTCCATCTTTCCCTTAATGACCGGATCAACCACTCTGGGGTCTGTGACATGGGCATTCTTCATGAACATTTCTCGGACTTTATCCCGTCCTTGTTTCACCATGATATCCAGCTGCATTAAGTGCACAGTGTTCGCGCACCCTCCGCTTGGCCTCATTCAGGTCTCGACTGAAAATGGGCTTCACTGAGGTACTGGCTGCAGCAGCAGCAGCAGCCTGGCGCAGGCCGCTGGCCCGAACTCCTTTTTTTTAAATAGAAGATTTTCTTGTTATATTTTAATTCTGCGTGTGTGTATGCACATGCCTTAGGAATTCAGGTGCCCATGAGGCCAGAGTTGTCCAGAGTTGTTAGGTTCTGTGAAAATAGGTTTTCAAGTGGTTATGAGCTGATCAGTGTGGGTGCTGGGAACTCAGTTGGGTCCTCTGTAAGAATAGTTTGAGCTCTTTAATGACTGGGCCATCACTGCAGTCCCTGAGTCTACCTACCTTACCTACCTACCTGTCTGCATAACATTTATTTACTTACTTACTGGTGTATGTGTTTAGGAGTGTGCATGCCACAGGGCACATGTGTGGATGTCAGAGGATAACTTACAGGGAATTGGTTTGTTCCTTCCATTGTGTAGGTGGAATTTGGGAACTCTGGGACTCAAATTCATGTTGTCAGGCTTGGTGGCAGTTGCCTTTAACTGCTGAACCATCTCACTGGGCACCTTTTTCTTCCTTTTTTTTCTTTTTTTAATCTTAAGGTTTTTGTTTATTTTTGTTTTTTTAAAAAAATACTTATTTATTATATGTAAATACACTGTAGCTGTCTTCAGACACACCAGAAGAGGGCATCATATATCATTACGGATGGTTGTGAGCCACCATGTGGTTGCTGGGATTTGAACTCAGGACCTTCAGAAGAGCAGTCAATGCTCTTAATCACTGAGCTATCTCTCTAGCCCTTGAGTTCCCTATAGTGTAGTCCTGCCTTCACCTCCAGAATGCTGAGATTATAGACATATACTGCCATATCATGTTTCTGCTAACCTCGGGGTAGAACCTAGGACCCCATTCATGCCAAGCAAGCACTGTGTATACTGAACTGCACCCTCAACCCAGAAAAGAACTGAGTTTTGTGGGAACATGAGATGATAAGGCCACAGTAAAGGCAGTGGTGAGGAAGACACTGACCATAGAGTGCTTTGTGTTAGCTTGGGGTAGAAATGAATTGGTAATGTCCAAGTTGATAAAGTGATGCTTTTTTGTAAAACATAAAAGACTATAGTTCTCTTGTCATTATTATCTTTTAAAGCACCAGGTTCTGGAAGAAAGATTCTGTATAATATTCCTTAAGATTGTGTTTGGGAAAGTGTTTGAATTTTCCCTGAAGTCAGCCAGCATAGACACTAGATACAGTGTCTCTTCAGATGAGACATTGAGGATTTGTTTATTCTGAGAAAATTGCTGCTTTTTACTTAGCTAAATCTGGAAGGAAGGATAGTGACTGGTGTGTGAGTGTCAACCATATTCCAGATGAGTATCACGTTCTTTTTTTTTTTTTTTTTTTTTTTCCCCAAGACAGGGTTTCTCTGTGTAGCTCTGGCTATCCTGGAACTCACTCTGTAGACCAGGCTGGCCTCAAACTCAGAAATCCGCCTGTCTCTGCCTCCCAAGTGCTGGAGTTAAAGGCGTGCGCCACCACCACCCAGCAAGTATCATGTTCTTAAGAGTGGTTCTTTGACACTCAAGTAGTCACACTGAGCAGCCAATCTGAGAAGGTTTGAGGACCACAGTCACATTTTGCTGTTAATTCAGAGGTTTCATTTTAACAGTGTTGCCAACTTCATAGCCTTGAGAAATGTGAGGAAGGATTTCATAATATGGTGACATTATTAGAATATGGTTAGTGGTAGACATAGGGAAATAATTGAGGAAAATCAGTTAGTGGGGTGTCTCCTCTGTGGGGCTGTATCTTGCCCTGGCCTCTTCCTGTGCCTCCTCTCTCAGCTACTGACATGAAGTGAACAACTTTTTTCTACCACATTCTTTCAGCACTTACTGCTCTGCCCAAATACATGGGCCATGCAACCATGCATTGAGCCCTCTGAAACTTGAACTAAAATCTTTCCTTAAGTTGTTTGTGTCAGAAACTGGTCACAATAATGAAAAGCTAACTCATAGAAAATTGGTAACAGAGAATTAAGGTATGGTGGTTAGTGTTGTTAGTTTGATAGGGTCTGAAACTTCTCAGGGACAAGTTTCTAGGCACATCTGTGAAAGGTTATTTAGCATCTGAGCATGCTTATGAGAGATTCCATTTATTGGGTTAATTGAGGTGGGAAGTGTCACTTTAAAAGTAGATCCTACCATTTCCTGGGTCTGCCAGCACAGAGGCTCTGTGAGAAAGACCCTTGTTTGCTCCCCAGAAACGTATGTGGTACAAGGTAAAGTGAGAACCAGATCCTTTTGAAGGAGATGAGTGAGAAGGAAAAAGGGAGAGAGAAAGCTAGCTGAGCACTAACATTCTTTGTTTTTTTCTGACTGGATGTAATTTGGCCAGCTACTTTATACATCTGCTTTATATTCCACTGCCATGATCAACTGTGAGCCAAAATAAGAGTAAATCTTAAGAAAAAAAAGAAGGAAGAAGGAAGGAAAATGCCACTACATTCAGTGCAAATGCAACAGCCTTTTACTCTGTTGTATCCTTCCTTCTCCAGGAATCCCAATGCCCTTTTATATTCTCAGGGCTTTTATGGTCCTTCTCTCTTACTTAAAGCATGTAAAGAATATATTGTATGTTTTATAGTGTCCTGAGACTTTGACGTTGAGCTCAAAAGTAATGATCTGGTTAATTTGGTAAAGGAATTTTCAAGTGTTCAGGAATTGATAGGGTTCTTGTTAGCAGTTTTTCGTCAGATTTATAGTGAAAATTAGTAGAAAGATTTGAGAAACATGTAGACAGAAAAGTGCACATATTTAAAGCTATAGACAAAAAGAGAAATTATTAGAGAATTTAGTTTTATTAGAGAAATTAGTGGCATTAAAAAGATGCTAAGTAGACGGGAAATGGCTTAGCAAGGTTACTGCCAAGCTTCACAATCTGTTTGACTCCCAGCACCCACATAGTAGGAGGAGAACAAGTCATCCTCATGCGTGCATGCATACACTGTGGCATGCAAGCATGCTCAGACATGTTGCGTGAATTTTTTTTTGTTTTATTTTAAGAGAAAATACTAGTAGTTTATACTGGGACTGTAGGGAAGATACCTCTGAGGGGAAACTCAGGATTTGAACAGATCTTACCTTTGACATGCTCCAGAGTATAAAATTGTAAGTTCGTTGGAAGGATCAGCTATCCAGGCATTCAGAGTTCGAAGGGGCCCAGATGCTAACTGAACTGGCAATAGACTTTTACATTTTCGCAGGATGCTGGCTTTGCAGACTTGCAGATGCAAGAGTTAGAGTCATGGAGGCTTCCAATGAGATTTCAGAGGGAGGGCAATAATGTATCAGCATCCATGCTGGCAGTCAGAGAGTGATACATGAAACTGGACATAAGATCTGGCTGTAGTAGACTCCTGAGAGTGAAGTATGAAGCTTTAGCTGAGATGTTAAAGGTTATTTTGTTTAGAGAGATACTGTCTTGTGAACCAGTGGCTTTAGAAATATATCCCTTAATATCAGCCGATTGTTTATTTTAACCTTGTCTTTTATCTACATGCTAGTTTTTCTCATGAAGGTATGACCTGAAAAAAATGCTGTTTTAAAAACTTAGCCAGGGGTTGGAGAGATGGCTAAGAGCAATCACTGCTCCTCCAAAGATCCTGAGTTCAAATCCCAGCAACCAAATGGTGGCTCACAACCATCTGTAATGATTTCGGATGCCCTCGTCTGGTGTGTCTGAAAACAGCTACAGTACTTAAGTATAAAATAAATAAATCTTTGGGCCGGAGCAAGCAGAGGTCCTGAGTTCAATTTCCAGCAATCACATGATGGCTCACAACCATCTGTACAGCTACAGTGTACTCATATATATAAAATAAATAAATCTTTTAAAAAAAAAAAACAAGTGTGCTGTTGTATACCTTTAATCAGATGCAGAGGCAGGAGGATCTCTATGTTCAATCCCAGCCTAGTCTGCATAATGAGTTTGAGGCCTGCCAGAGCTACATGGTGAAACTCTGTCTCAAAAAACAAACCAACAACCAACAAAAAAAGCCCTTCAAAAACTAAAACTTATCATCACATACTAAAGACTATAAAGTATAAAGTAGCTCCTGTCCAGGCTACTGCGCTAACTTTACCCTTTGAGAAACAACTGCTTTATATCTTTTTAATCCACATGACAAAAGTGTTTTGTTTTGTTTTTTCCCCAAAAACACCTTGTGATCATGATGTGTTTTTGTTTGACACTTGTCAGTGGTTCCCATAGCATTTAAAGATCCAAACTCCACTCAACACGTCCTGGCTTTCTTTCAGTTCTCTGAATGTCTCAAACTTCTAGTTTTAGGCTTTCCTATTTCAGACTCTTCATTTTGCCTGACTATATAGTTTAAGATCTGACAATATAAGTTATTTCTCAGACCTTTCTCTGGCCTCTAAATTGTATTTCTCTTCTAGGGTCTAAGCTCTTTTTATTTTATGTATAAACCTTTTATCTGAATGTTCGTGTGTGCACCACATATATGCTTGGTACCCTTGGAGATCTGAAGTGGGCATCACATTCCCTGGAACTGGAGTTAATGGATGGATGTGAACTACCATGTTTGTGTGAGGAATTAACTCTGGTCCTGTGCAAGAGCAACAAGTGGCCTTAACCTCTGAGTCATTTCTTCAGTCCCCTGGTCTAAACTTTTTACCACATGTACACAATTTCTGTCTGTGTGTAATTTGAGTACCTGATAAATCTCTCCTGATTATACCTTAGATGCAAAGATGATATATTATTTTGCTTTTGGCTCTATCTCATAGTTGTTACAGTAAAAGTTTATCTGTTGAGCTGGATGTGGTGAAAGACACTTGAAACCCCAACAACACTCAGGATGGGGAAGCAGGAGAATCAGGAGTTCAAAACTGTGCTTGGTTACATGGGGAATTTGAAGCTATGTGAGACCCTTTCTCAAAAGGAAAATCATTGAAATGTAGTGAAAAATGCATGAAGGAGATTGTCTTTACCTTGCTTTGGGGGCTGAGGATGTAGCTCATTGGTAGAAAACTTGACTAACACAAAACCCAGAGATGATTTCCAGAACCACAGGAGAAAAATATGAAACTGTTGTGGGTAGGAGAAGTGTTTGCTTTTGAGACAAGGTCCCAATGTGCAACCTAGGATGGCCTGGAATTCACTGTAACCTAGGCTTGCCCCAAACTCTTAATCCTTCTGCCTTAGCATCTCAAGAGGAGTAAGTATAGTTGTTCAACATTAACCTTAATTAATAATACGATAACAGTTCTCAGAATTAATTGATTCAGGATAGAGACTTTTAGTGTCAAAATGGGAAGCTGTAGCAGGGAATGTCCAGCAGAGTCTTCATGAAATAGTGTACTGAAATAGCCACTGTATGCACTCTTTTTAACCTCAAAAGAAAACCATCATGTTTATTTCTGATTTTTTATGTTCTTCCCTTCTTCTCTTATCTTTTATTCTCCAACAAAGCTTTTACAGTCTGTGTGTGTGTGTGTGTGAGATATATACATTGCTGTGTAGTTTTTCCTCTCCTTTGCTGTTGGGCTAAGCATTCTCAGGTCTGGGAAATTAGTTTAAAAGGTGTTCTGGTCGGTAGGTACCTAGATATTTGGTTTGATACACACAAAATGTCCATAAGAAAAATGTCATAATGCAGAAGTCTTCCTTACTCAACCTGCTTCAGCCTCTTCTGCCCTTGCGCTGCTCCTTTGGCGTCATAGTCTGGCTCAACAGTCAGTGGCTCTTGGTTGAGGCTTTGGTTGAAAATTTATTGCTTTGTGTTTTTTAATCTCACTTGTCTTGCAGAAGCAGGGAAGTGGTTCCTACCTATATACTTGGTGCTAGAGTAGGAGTATATGTCTCCTCTGTATATTCTGTATGTTCTCTGTATATTCAGGTACATATTCTTCTGTGTCTGTTTGCACATGTGATAGCATGTCAGAATTGATATGTACAAAACTAATGTCATGATTATTTTTCCCACAGCTGTTTCCACCCGTCTTGGCTATGCACTAATGGGATTTTGGTTTTTTTGGTTTTTGTTTTTTGTTTTTTGTTTGTTTTGTTTTGTTTTTTGTTTTTTTTGTTTTTTTGGTTTTTTGAGACAGGGTTTCTCTGTGTAGCCCTGGCTGTCCTGGAACTCACTCTGTAGACCAGGCTGGCCTTGAACTCAGAAATCTACCTGCCTCTGCCTCCCAAGTGGTAGGATTAAAGATGTGCGCCACCACTGCCAAGCAGAATTTTGTTTTTTAAGTGGCCAGTTATGAAATTAACCATGAGGATTTGAGGCCTGAAGTGATGCACAGATTGTCCCTCTGAGGAGCCATGGAGTCGTACTCTCTATTCTCTAGTGTCTGCGTGTTCCCTTTTGCGCACTTCATGGCAGATAGTGAAAGAGAAAGGGTAGGCAAAGAAGTGTCTTTTTTTTTTTTTTTTTAATAAATGAGAGCACATAGAATTGTGCATGCAAAAGGCATGAGACTCCACAGAACCCCATGTTTGAAGTTGCTCAGATAGAAACCTTGCTTTGGAGTAACTTTCCACCGTTTGTCCATGTAATTAGCAATTCTTGCTGCATCTACCTTCAGAAGACAGCATTCAGTATTCTGGCTGCCACGACCCTGGTAATTGCCCCCATAGGGTCATATGCTGGAGTGCTTAGTCACCAGAGAGTGGAACTGTTTGGGAAGGATATAAAAGGTGAGACTCTCGTTGTAGGAGATGTGCCACTGGGAGTCAGCTTTGAGGTTTAAAAGTCCTCGACAAAGCCCAATCTCTCTTGCTTCCTGCTACCGGCAGATCAGTAAAGCTCAGCTAGTGCTCCAGCTCCAGCCTGTCTGTTTCCTGACTGATGGTTATGGACTAACAACCCTCTAAAACATCAGCCCCTAATTAAATGCTTTCTTTCATAAGAATTGCCTTGGTCATGGTGTCTCCTCACAGCCATAGAACACTAAGACACCTATATTAAAGATTCTTTAAGGCCAGATAGTTGAATTCTGTGATTATGGACAGTTAAAATGTTGCTACAGACCATAGCAAAAAATGTCTTGGACTACTTAGTAGTCCTTTTGTAAGCCAGTGATTGTCGCCTCCTGTGTGATCAGCATCCTTGTGACTATCTAAACCAGCAGTTCTCAACCTGTAGGCTTTGGGTCCCCCAAAGGCCATTGGAAAACAAAGATACTTACATTATGATTCATTACAGTGCAAAATTATAGTTATAAAGTAGCAATAAAAATAACTTTATGGTTGAAATCACCACAACATGAACTGTATTAAAGGGTTACAGCATTAGGAAGGTTAAGAACCACTGCTTTAAACTTTTGGAAGCTAAATTATCAGATTACTAGGTTCTTTCAGTCCAAAAACTAGAACATCATCAGATAACATCTGATTCCTTAACTGGGTCCCCCTGTTTGCTGTAACCTGTCTGTCTGAGGTACCTGCCAGTAGCTTTGGCTCATACAGCTACATAACTAACACAGTCTCATGTAACCATTTTCACAGTGGAACATGTCCTCCAGGGAAAATTGAATCTACATTTCAGGGCATAGTCATTTATTCATACCTCAAAAGTGAACTGTCTTCTTCCCTTTTAGATAAGAGCTGTTTTGGTTTTTGTTGTTGTTTGTTTCTTGCATGGGTGCATCTCTATGGGGGGAATTTTTGTTCTTTTGAGCCAAATCTAACCCTAAAATCTAAAGAGATTTTACAACACTGTTGGTCAGATTACACCATTCCTCTATTTAAACTCTTCCTGTCCTATTTTCTGTCTTGACTCATAGTAAAGTTCAGATTCCCTAATATGGCTGACAGTACCCTAATTTCATCACCTCACTCACTCACTCACTGTTCCCTAAATGCCTTGGGCTTCATGAGGATCCTTGAACATGCTGGCATTCTTCCTCTCAGGGCCTTTTCCTCTGCTCTTTTATCTCAGACATCATCCTCTTACCTCTTAACTTATTTTTCTTTCATATATTACATCCTGACTTCAATTTCCTCTCCACCTTTTCCCCACTCCCTAGGAATATCCACCAAACATCCTGCCTGCATTTTTCCCCCCTAGGCATTATCACAATCTGACTGTATGTTATACATAGATCTCCTTTGATTAAAGTATAAACATCCATAAGGAATGTCTTAGGCATTATTCTATTGCAGTCAAGAGACCAAGACAAATCTTGTAAGAGAGAAAACATTTAATTGGGGGCTTGCTTACAGTTTCAGAGGTTTTAGTTCATTGTCATTATGTCAGGGAGCATGGTGACAGGCACTTGAGTAGTACCTGAGAGCTTTGTATCTTGATCCATAGGCATAGAGACAACTTGTCATGGGCTTTTGAAACCTCAAAGCCTTGGATCAGGCATGGTGGTGCTTGCAGGAGGCAGAGGCAAGTAGATCTCTGGGAGTTTAAGGCTAACCTGGTCTACATGGTAAATTCTAGGATAGCCAGAGCAAATAATAAAACTCTGTCTCAAAAGAAAAAGAAACCTCAAAGCCTGCCCATTAGTGACACACTTTCTCCAACAAGCCCGCACCTACTTCGACAAGGCCATTCTTCCTAGTCCTTCTAACCCTTTCAAACTGTTCCTGGTGGCTGAATTCAAATAGATGAGCTTATGGGGGCCGTTTTAACTCAAACCACCACAGGGAGGGATTTGTAATTTAGTCTATTGTATTCTTCTAGACTCTAGGGAAAAAGTAGACACTTGAATTATTTGTGAGTAAATGAATCACAATTTTTCTTTAATTTGGTAATAACTGAATGCTGAAGCATCCTTGCTTTCCTAGACTAACTTCAATGTGGTTTTCTTTTCATGAATCTGTGGCTAGATTTATAATTTATTATGATTTTATATCTGATTTTGTAAATTTCATATAGATATCTATGATACTCTGATTTGAAACTTTGTACCGTTTTGGTGGTGTTCCCTTCTTGATTTTGTGCAGCAGTATTTTTGTTATTTATTTATTGATTGATTGATTGATTTTTTTTTTCGAGACACGGTTTCTCTGTATAGCCCTGGCTGTCCTGGAACTCACTCTGTAGACCAGGCTGGCCTTGAACTCAGAAATCCACCTGCCTCTGCCTCCCAAGTGCTGGGATTAAAGGCATGCACCATCACTGCCCGGCCAGTATCTTTAAGATACTCTTTATGATAGAATGTTTGTAGGACCTACTGGACCTAGTGTTTTGTTTACAGCTGAGTCTTGAAATATATCATAGCCCAGGCTGGTTTGAACACGTATCCTTCTAGCTAGGTGTCCACTGTTGGGATTAGAGGTAGAAACCACCATGAACAGTAGTAGTACACTGTGTGCTTTTATTGTGAGAATGTTATTTTTACTTTTCTTGCAAAATATGTAACTTAAAGTATATACAAAGCTTGTGCCTTTAAAAAGAAATAGCAGATGGGGGAAGCACCTTCAAGTCTAAGAGTCTACTCATGCCTGACAGCTAGCCCAAGCATTGAGTCCTTGGAGTCTACTCCTTCCCCTCCCTGATTCAGATTATCACTATTCAGATTTCTTTTATAACAAGACCTGCTGTCATATATCTCAGACTGACCTTAATACTGCTGTGTGGCTAAGGATGACCTTGTCCTCCTGACCATCCTGATTGTAGGATTATAGATGTGGGATAAGAATTGAACCCAGAACTTAATGCACTGGAGGCAGGTAAGCAAGCTTTCTGCCAACTAAGTTCCCTTTGTTTTTATTTATAGGTCCACTCACATTTGTGCATTACTGACGCTTCAGGGTTCCTTGCTTTTTTGTTTGTTTGTTTTTTTGTTTGTTTGTTTGTTTTTGGGGGGTTTTTTTTCGAGACAGGGTTTCTCTGTGTAGCCCTAGCTGTCCTGGAAGCTAGGACTGCCCGGCTTTTTTTTTTTTTTTTTTTTTTTTTTTTTTTAATGAGAGTACACTGTCACTGTCTTCAGACACACCAGAAGAGGTTATCAGATCCTATTACAGATGGCTGTGAGCCACCATGTGGTTGCTGGGAATTGAACTCAGGACCCATAAGAGCAGTCAGTGAGCAGTCTTAAGCACTGAGCCATCTCTCCAGCCTGGTTTCCTTGCTTTTAAAATTATTTCTGGCTGGGCAGTGGTGAAGCACGGCTTTAATCCCAGCACTTGGGAGGAGGCAGAGGCAGAAGGATTTCTGAGTTCAAGGCCAGCCTGGTCTACAGAGTGAGTTCCAGGACAGCCAGGGCTACACAGAGAAACCCTGTCTCAAAAAAAAAAAAAAAAAAAGCCAAAAAAAAATTTTTTTTTTTCTTCTGTCATACTATCACTGTTTTTTTCTGACTTGTTTTTGTTTGTCATTTCTCAGCTTGATCTGTGCTGACACGTTTAGTTGGAATACTTTAGAGTGTGTACTGTCTTGTGTGACTCATGGTTGGCCTGTTGTACACTTGTATTTAGCTGTTTTGGCAGACTGTTGCACTGAATGCATGTCTCTCCATACATGTGTGGATTGGCTTCTCCACAGTGTGTGTGTTTCCAGATTGAGACCAAGTACTCACTATCGTTCTTGACTAGGAAAGCTAAGTAGTGCAGCCTGGTTTTCAAAGCAGCTGTATGAATGCACTCTCCCTAGCAGTGGGTAAGAGTGCCTCATGCTCTGCAGCTGGAGTACTGTGGATTTGAAATCACTGGTTTTCCTTCCATTCTTATATTGATGTGATTAGTGTACAGTGAAATTAAGCCTTCTTAGTGTGCAGGTATTCAGATATGAGGTGTGTTTTTAAAGTTCATTTGATTATCTTTGTATTTTAGTACAGTTTAAATGAATGCTATTAGAGGGCTGAGTAGAGTTGCTCTAATGAGAATTGTTGCTTCATACTTGTCTCTCCCCCTGTAAAGTTCACCCCATTCAGTGTAGAACCTTATGCGGTCACAAGCAAATGCGGCCATGTAATTACTACCTTAGTTAAGTTTATAGAGCAGTTTCTTATCTTATAGCAACTACCAGTTCATAGATTGCTCATGCATTGCTGCTTTTTTAGAATATATAAATGGAATCATGCATTCTATAATCTTTTGATCCCCATGGTTTTAAGCCACCATGTGGCTGCAAGGAGCTGAACCTAGGTTGACGAGTTTAATTTTCCCCCTTTTTGAATCAGGTTTTTTTGTATATCCTTGGCTGTTCTAGAACTAGTTACATAGACCAGGCTAGCCAGTTCACCTTTGTCCTCCAAGTTCTGGGATTAAAGGTATACACTACCACATCCCAGCTTAAAGCAAACGTTCTTAACCTGGGAACCATCTCTCCAGACACCCCTCCCCTTTTAAGTTGTGTGTATGCATGTGTGTCTTTGTATACAAGAATATCAATACCCTTGGAGGTCAGAGGCATTGAATTCCCCTGTAGTTGGAAATAGAGGTGTTTGTGAGCTCCTTAACATGGGTGCTGGGAATAGAACCAAGCTCTCTGGGAGAACAGAAAGCAGGTTTAACCACTGAGCCATCTCTCTAGCTCTTGAACACTTAAATCTTTTTTCACCTTTATATTTATTTTATGAGTATGGCTGTTTTGCCTGTGTTATTTCACATGCAGTAACTTGAGAAGCCAGAAGAGAGGGTATTGGAATCAACACTACCATCCCCCAACTGCCAACCCCAAGTTACAAATGGGTTGTTAGTTGCCACGCAAATTCTTGGAATTGAGCATGGGTCCTTCAGAAGAGCAGCCGGTACTCTTAACCATTGAGCCTTGCCTCTGGACTTTAATGTAATTGTTATGATTTAGTTTAAATCTACTCTGTTTATCTGTTTCCTAGGTAATCTGTTCTCTTGTTATGGTTAGCTTATTAATTGTAGTTCTATATTTCTCAGAGCTTTTGTGTGATATTTTATAACTGTAAAGTTATCAAACAAAAAATATACCTTATGTCATTTCATGTAAAAATGCAAAATCTATGTAATATTCTTCTATTTAACCCCCTTACAGTTGTGCGTGTGTGTGTGTCTATTCATGTATACAAGCTTCTATAGCATGCACATTTAGGCTAGTGAACAACTTGCAGAATTTGATTCTCTTCTATCACATAGGTCTTAGGTAACTCAGCTAGATGAGCAAGTACTTTAATCTGCTGAGCCATCTCCCTAGCCAAGACTATTTTAACTAAATAAGAAAATTCTAAGTTGAATATTTTTTTCCTTTGAGCATTTCAAAACTATTAATTCCTTGTCTCCTGATTTGCATGGTTTCTGATAGGAATCTGTGGTGAATATTATAGTTGTTCTATTACACTGGTAAGATTTTTTTCATTTTGGGGCTGAAGAGATGGCTCAGCAGTTAAGAGCCATCTGACTGTTCTTCTGAAGGTCCTGAGTTCAAATCCCAGCACATGGTGGCTCACAACCATCCGAAATGAGATCTGATGCCCTCTTCTGGAGTGTCTGAAGACAGCTACAGTATACTTATATATAATAAATAAATAAACCTTTAAAAAAATACTTTTTTCATTTTAAAAAATGTAATCATTACTACTGTGTATATGAAAAAGGAAGGGTGGATGGGTGGGTGCACCATTACACACATGGGTGCCAGATGACAACTTCTGTGTTTTGAATCAGATGTTTTGAATGGGTTCATGGTTTTTTTAATACTATGGCTATTTTCTGTAGTATAATATTCTATATGTGTATTTATCAGCTAAACCCTGGGTTTGATCCCCAGAATCCCAAGAAAATAAGAAATTTCTCATAACTCAGCAAATACCAAATCCTTGCTTTTAATCTCTACCACTGAGGGGAAAGTTGTTGGTACTTGAGTTGAAACACTGCCAATCTCATTAGATTCCCACTGCTGTTCGTAGTCCATTTGCTCCTCTGTTGACTTTGTTTTTGTGAGCATCATTTAGAGATCTCAGTAGATACAACAAACTACTTGGTGTATCTTAAGGTCCCTATTTTTGGATTAATTTCTCATGGGTGGCTTCTTCCCCTTGATAGAATTTCAGTGTCTTAATGATTTGGTTTTGGTTGTTGTCGCTTAGGTATTTTAGATTTATTTACTTTATATATGAGTGTTTTGCAGGTATATTTGTTTGTGCACCACGAAGGTATAACATCTCATGGACTTCAGATGGTTTTGAGCTACCATGTTGGTGCTGGGGGCCAACTCAGATCCTCTAGAAGAGCAACAAGCCCTCTAACATCTGAGTGTGCAATGATTTATAGTTGACGATGAAAGTTGTCTAATTGTTGTTTTGTTTTGTTTTGTTTTGAGACAGGGTCTCATTATAATAGCTCTCTGACTGTCCTGGAACTATGTGCATGAAGACGACCAGGCTGTCCTCAAACTTACAAACTCTGCCTCCCAAGTGCTAATAAAGACATGCACATCATGCCTGGCTTAGAGCAGTTTTTAATGTTTGCTTTAAACTTTTTTGTTTTTAATGCTGTGAAGTCTGTTGTAGTATGTGTTTGAATAAATTACTCTTGGGAGACTACACCTTGAATTGTAGCTACTTGTTCTAAGGATCATATCTCACCATGTCAGACCTCCCCATTCTGTCTTCCATACTTAGTGACAGTTAATCTTCATTGTCAACTTGACTGGATTACAGTCATCTAGGAGACACACCTCTGGCTATGCTGAGTGTTCTAGAGATTAGCTAAGGAGAGAAGATGACCCTGCGTGTGATGTGCATGGCACCATGCTTAGGCTGGGGCCCTGGACTGAGTAGGAAAGGAAGAGAAAGATCAGTTGAGCATCATCATTGTGTTCTTTCTGCTCCCTGATCTACCCAAGTGTGTTCCAGCCCACGCTGTTGCTCGTCTCCATCATGAGAATAGACTCTGAAAACAAGAGCCAGAATACATTTTAAACTTTCTTCATGTTAGGCATGCTAACACTTTTTTCTCTTACTGTGTCTTCTACCGTTGTTCTCTGTGTCTTCTACCCTTGTTCTGTGTCTTTCTCTCTCCTTCAGGATGTTACTGAACTCTTGATCTTCCTGTATCTTCATCCAGAGTGTTATTACTGGCAGAGATCACCATGCTTATTAGCCTTTTTATTTTTTTTATTTATTTTATTTTGACTTGGTGTTTTTCAACAGAGCCTTAGGTAACTCTAGCTGGTCTAAACTTGCTTTGTAGCCAAGAATGACCTTGAGCTTCTACTTTTCAAGTGCTGGGATTTACAGATAGGGCACTACCATGTTCAACCTGTTCTTTTTGTACTACAGTCCGTGAGATTTTTTTGTGCGTGTGAGAATTGTTTGTTTTGTATGTTTGTGACGGTGTCTCATTGTTCCCCTGGTTTGTTTTATATATTAACTAGGCTGTCCTCAAACTCTTGAGTTCCCCATACCTTCAGAGTGCAGATTACAGGTCTGCACTACCATTCCCTATTTTATATGATGCTGGGGCTCACACGCAGGATACTATACATTTTAAGCAAACACTTACCAGTTGAATTGTATCTGTAACCTTGGGGTTTGTTTTTCTGAGTGAAAGTTTTTCACTAGGATAGTGATTTAATTTTCTATTGAGCCTATCTGATTTCAGCTAGGCTCTTAGGTCATCTTCCTGAACTACTTGGGGAGAGTGGCCTTAGTTAGAACCCATACTTTTGAAATGGAAGTTCAATTTTTGAGGTGATTCTTTGGACCCTGACTTTTAACAACTATTTTGCAAGTTGTAGATTGGCATTCTCTCTTTTTTTTTCCTGTGTGGTTATGGGGCTGTTAGTTTTTTGGTGTGTGTGTGTGTGTGTGTAAATGTAAGAGTGTGTGTTTTACTAGTATGTTTGTTTATACTGCATGTGTGCTTGGTACCCAGAAAAGAGTTTCGGACCTTTTCAGACCAGAGTTACAGACAGTTGTGAGCCACTGTGTGGGTGCTGGGAATTGAAGGTGGGTTCTGGAGGTGTAGCCAATGCTCTTGAACTACTGAGCCCCAGTGACTTCTGATACTACATACCTCTAATACATTTCAGTTTTTCTCATTCTCTGTTGGCATTAGGATAGCTCTCACCACCTGAATCCTCTGGCTTTAACAGCTCTTTGAGATATTTGTCTTTGGGTAGCTTCTTTGTTTTTAGCATCAAGGAATTTTCTTCCTTGCTTTTGGGCCTGCCCTTGTTTTCTGTATTTGGGATATAGGAAACTTTATGTTGGATCTGTCTGCTATATTCAGTGCATGGTCTGTTTCATATTTGTTCATGTTGTGTAAAACTGGTGTAACTCACTGAGGCAGGAAAGTTTCTTACTGGGTCCAGCAAGGCCTTGGTGGGGACAGATTGACAGCAGACATGGACCTCCATGAATGTTGATGGCAACCATGGCCATAAGGCTTATTTGTGTAATGTATATATTTTCACATTCCTCTGAGGAATGCCCTCCCTGTTAATGACTCCTTGATAATCTGAGATAGCATGAGTCTGGGAGGCGAGGTGTGACTGATGTCTCAGCAAAATGTTGTATGTGGGGTGCTCAGGATAGCCCTTAAGGCTTTGGAAAAGAACTCTAAATACATGAGTTCAGAAATATGTAATTTCTCAACTATGCAAAAAAAGGATGCAATATGAATTATGAGAGAATTCACAAATCTAAAGGAGTAAAGGCAGCCACGTTAATGAGTCAGCTTATCAGAAAGATACAAAGACAGACAGATGCAAAGGCAGGCAGATTCCTGAGTTTCAGGATCAGCCTGAGACAGCAAGGATAGGCCCAGGTATGGGGACGTGGTCATTTCAGGACAGGGTCCCACACAGCTAGCTTAGCATCAGTGCTTAACAGAGGCAGGCAGGTCTCTGGATTCTTTTGCAGTGTCGAAAGTAAATGTGTGCTTGCTCTCTCCTAAGAATGAAGGGGCTGGAGTCACAGGATGTTGATTCATAGGATAATAAAAAAGAAATCTGATGTAAATGACTGGATTGATATGTAAAATAAAAGACTAGGCTTATAATTTGCAGAAGATGAGGGAAAGTTTTTAGAACAGCAAGAGAGGACTGCTTGGAGAACTGTATTTTCAAGCAGAAAATACTGTCTAGAGATCTCCAGAGAGTAAAACAGAGAGAAAGCAGGCTGGGAGCTATCTCCAGCAGAACACAGGTC
Organism: Montemys delectorum; assembly: GCA_019843815.1. Taxonomy (NCBI): domain Eukaryota; kingdom Metazoa; phylum Chordata; class Mammalia; order Rodentia; family Muridae; genus Montemys; species Montemys delectorum. The sequence goes on from JADRCD010235790.1 coordinate 30,042, forward strand.
TACTTTGGACCCATGATTTGAAGTCAAATCATTTGCTTAATCGCTCCCAGACACCCCTTCCTCAGAACCCTTCTCCAAGCCAAGGCTGGTCCTTGGCAGTTTCTGAGTTTATTAGGGTCATGAGCTATAGGTGGCAGCATATTGGACGTAATGTTACATCAATGGTATCATTGTCAGGTTTCTCTCACCACTATATAGTGAAATACTCAACTTATAAAGACAAAATGCTATGACTTAGCAGGTAATGTATGAGAATCCAGGAATTTATTGAAGTATGGCATGTGTACAATGATCATGGGAGGAGATAGTGTGGTGATATGTGCCTATAAACTCAGTGCTCAGATGGGCCAGCATTGGTTATTCCCATTCTTTGGGCCTATGATGAGACATATCTTTGCATTTTGGCATTAGGATAACTCTCCACCACCTGAATCCTCTGGCTTTAACAGCTCTTTGAGATATTTGTCTTTGGGTAGCTTCTTTGTTTTTAGCATCATGTCTTATATACAAAAGAAATACAATGTGGCTTCCACAGTCTCCAGGGCATGCATCCAGTGTTCTCAAACCTCTTACTAGAACATATTTTTGTTTCCTTCCCAATAGCACCAACACAAGGGATCAACCCTTTAACATTGCTGTTAGAGGGAGTCTTAAGTTCTCAACTGTGGTACGTAGCACAGTACGTAGACTCTCTAATGTTTCCATGACAATATCAGTGATAAATTGCAGATCAAAATCTGTTTATACTATTTCTTACATGTATATGTCTGTTTTGTCTACTTGGTTCAAACTACATCGCTTGTCAGAAAGATACAGAGACCTCCTATTTCCCACCCCACTTTCTTTTCAGGGTCTTGCCCAAGCTGGTCTTAACTTGTGATTCCTCTTTTTCAACCTTCTAAATGCTGAGATTACTATGCCCACTTTCACCCTAAATTTTTGGTGAAAATTCACAAATTCTATTGTTTTTGAGTTTTTAAAAGTTATATCTACTTACTTATTAGTATTATCATACGTGATAATCAGGACAATTTATGGAAATCAGTTTTTTCCTTCTATCCTGTGGGTCCTAGAGATTGAACTTGGGTCCTCAGGCTTGGGAGCAGGTGCTTTTATTAAGCCAACACCTGGCGCCTGCCTCTCTCTCTCTCTCTCTCTCTCTCTCTCTCTCTCTCTCTCTCTCTCTCTCTCTCTCTCTCTCTGTGTGTGTGTGTGTGTGTGTGAGAGAGAGAGAGAGAGAGAGAGGTAGGGAGAGAGGGAGAGAGAGGGGTTGATTTTTGTCAGGGCTGTGGGGTATTTTTTATTAGACACAACTTGGAGAACCAGAAGTATATTTGCTGTTTGGTTCTGTTTTAAATGGAACTATTATTAAATTACATTTGTTGTGGCTCTAGAGACTTTGTTTAGTCAAAAATTGACTGAATGTTTGGATAGTGGTGGTGTATACCTTTAATCCCAGCAGAGGCAGACAGATCCCTTGAATTTGAGGAAAGCCAGGGTTACACAAAGGAGTCCTGTCTGGGGGAAAAAAGCCAGAATGACTCTTTATATGCATTTACTTGTTTCTGAACCTCAATCTGTGAATGGTTATTATAGCTAATAGTTAAACTGAGCTGTTACAGAATTGAACTCAGCTTTTCATGTGATGTCACTTTTTGAAAAGATACTCAATTTGGAAATAGTTCTAAACTTACCAGAAAAGTGGTCTCTATACATTAAATGGTACAAAACTGAGTCTTAGCCCATTTACATAGATTAATCTATTAATATTTAGCTCTTGCTAGGACTGAGTGTTCATGCTTTTCAAATTTGTTTCTACATTTGCTGAGATACATGATAGTTTTAAAAATCAGTATGAATCTCACCCTTTTTGTATTTCTGTGACAAAATTCACTTGATTGTGATCTCTTTCCTTATTTATATTGTTGGACTGAGTTGCCAAAATCTGTTAACAATTTCTGTGACTATATTATGAGACATACTGGTTTATATACCTTGTGTATTTGTCTGATTTCCAGATAAGGGTAATAATACTATGCTATTCTTATTGAAGAATTGGAAAGTATTGCTTCCTTCAGTGTTTGGTAAAATTCACTAGTTAAACCATCTGAGCTTGGAGTGAGTCATTTACTTGTTTATAAGGTAGGTTCTCAGGTAACCCAGGCTGGGTTACTGAAGATGACATTAAATTTCTGCTCCTCCTGCCTTTACCTCCCAGTTACTGGGATTGTAGGTGTGTGCTACCATATTGGTTTTAGGCATTAAACCAGGGGCTTTATTTTATGCATGTTAGGCAGGTACTCTACAAACTGAGCTATAACCAGAGCACAGAAGTTTTTATTTTTAGGCAGAGTCTTAATCTTTGTATCCTTGGTGACCTAGAACTCAGTATATAGATTTAACTTGCGTCCCTGAAAATCTACTTAGAAATTTCCACCAAAGCTGGGCATGGTGGTTCATGCCTCTAAGAACAGTATTTGGGAGGCTGAATAGTAGTATTGCTGTGTGATTTTTGAGTGTTGCTGTAACCACTCACGCTCCTGATGTTGGTGATCTGTCTCTGGCTAATCAGGCAATGCCAATGGTTTCTTTATTTTAGTGTCTTCTCACTGAAGGAGCAGTTGGGTTCATTTACTTTTTGTCTGGTTGACTTACATCATTTTTTTTTTTTAAAGATTTATTTATTAGCCGGGCGGTGGTGGTGCACGCCTTTAATCCTAGCACTTGGGAGACAGAGGCAGGTGGATTTCTGAGTTATAGGCCAGCCTGGTCTACAGAGTGAGTTCCAGGACAGCCAGGGCTACACAGAGAAACCCTGTCTCGAAAAAAAACAAAAGCAAAAGATTTATTTATTATTATACATAAGTACGCTGTAGCTGTCTTCAGACACACCAGAAGAGAGCCACCATGTGGTTGCTGGGATTTGAACTCATGACCTTCAGAAGAGCAGTCAGTGCTCTTACCTGCTGAGCCATCTCTCTAGCCGGACTTACATCATTTTTATTTCTTTGTTCTTAGGCTTGATTTGAATTTAGCCTGTTCCCTTTTCCAGTGTTTTATGATGGGAGTTGGGTTACTTATTAGACAGCCTCTTTCTAAGTTTCTTTTATTTCACTTAAGTTATTTAGAAATATGGCATTTAGTTTCCTAATATTTGATGACTATCCAGAGATCTTTTGATGGGGATATGTATTTACATTGAGGTATGAGAGCTTATCGGCAGTGGTGGCACATGTCTTTAATCCCAGCACTTGGGAGGTAGAGGCAGGTGGATTTCTCAGTTCGAGGTGTGTCCTGGAAGCATGGTTGGGTGTTTCGTCTCTTTTAACTTGTGTCCTTGTAATAGAATTCAGGACTTTACTGTGCTGTCCCCAACCCCCAATTTAAAAAAACTAAAACAAAACATTTTTTCCCCTAGAAATTCAGTTTGTTTGCCTATCTCTGTTTAATGGGACAGTGATGAACACTTGAAATACAATTATGATTGCACTGTTTCCTCCTCTTCTCCGACCTTATTTTCTGTGGCACCTGTGGTACCTGTGGTGGTATAGGTGGGGTGGGACTTCCCAGGCTGGCCTCTAAGTCACAATTGAGAGTGACCTTGAACTTCAGATTTCCCTGCCTCTTAGAGTACTGGAATTTTAAACATGTGGCTAGTTTATGTGGTGCCTATAAGTAAACCTGAGCTTTGTGTGCTAGGCAACTTTGCCCGCTGAACTACATTCCAGCCCTAAAATTGTATTGCATACTTTTTGCAGTGCGTTTGATGAGGAATTTCACAGTCCGTTTAAAATTGTTGGCTCTGCTGATTCCTTGGTGCTCTTTGCATTTACTTCTCTGAAGTGAAACCACATTGCCATTATGTCGGCTAAAATTACGTAAAGTCAGTTCATCAGTTTAACTTTGTGAAACATTCGGTACAAGGAAAAATGACCTCAGAATGTTGGCTGTGCTGTAGGATTGATGTAGTTATTGAAAAAGTGCATTTGCTAATTGAAGCTTCGTGTTTTATCTTTAGACTTAAAATATGCGATTGGAATTGTTGGTCCACTGGTAGAGTTATCTGGCCTGTTGCTTGACTCCATTGGTTCTGTATATGTTAAAAATTGTTGTATGTTTGCTATTAGCTTCTTAGCCCTCTACCCTCTTGTTTGGGATGGGGATTATTTGTTTTTGGTGTGTGTTTTGAGACAATTTTAGTTATATAGTTCAAGTTAGTACAGGATTAAAGGTCCTCCTGCCCCCGCTTCTCTAGTGATGGAACAGTATAGGTACATGCTTCCACACATCGTTCTAGTGTTAGCTGTGCAGCAAGCCATCCCACAACTTAATGTGTAGAACAACCTGCTATTTAACTTTGGTTGCATGGTCTGGTTCCCTATCAGCACAGATGATTTGGAAGCTAGATGAGTCAGATCTCTCAAATGATCTCTGATAACCCTTGTCCTTGTGTATTCTCTTTCCTATGAGAGTGGGGGGGTTGTAATTCGTGCTCAGCAGTAGGATAAGCAAAGGTGAAGAGACTTTTCACATTTGGTTGACTGTAACCCAAAGATGTTTTTCTGGGTAGGCCTGAATCAGTTAGTATGGGTCTGATGTTCAGAGATGGAAGTTTTGAGCAAGTCTGCTGGCTTTGAAGATGTGTGTTGGCATGCGAGAGGCCAAGTGGCAAAGACCGTAACACTGGGAGCAGAAAGTGAAGTCTACACCAACAGCCTTGGGAGTGACCTTAGTCCTACAATATAAAATTCTCTACAGTAACTGTATACATACATTTCCAGCGTTCCTGAGCTTCAGAAAGGAGGTGAACCCTACTGACGTCTGACTTGAACTTTGTGCACCCCTCAGCAGGAGCCCCAGCCATGCTTGTGCCCAAAATTCTCATCCCCTAGAAAACTGAGATAATGCCTTTAATTGAGTGCACACCTTTAATCCCAGCACTTGCAGGCAGAGTCAAGCGGATTTCTGAATTTGAGGCCAGCCTGGTCTACAGAGTGAGTTCCAGGACAGCCAGGGCTACACAGAGAAACCCTGTCATGAAAAACCAAATAAAAAAGAAAAAAAAAAAAAAAGAAAACTGAGATAATAAAAATGTATGTTTAGGTACTATGGTAATGTGTCATGTCAGGTAGCAGCATATAATAGCCCTCTTCCCTTGTGTGCTGTTGGCTGGCACTATTGGGAGACTGCCACACGAATCACTAAAAGGTTTCTAGTATCAGCAAGAGAACAAGCCCCCAGATATAAGTACATCTTAAGCTTCTGTGTCAAACAGTGTAGTTTACAGCCAAGGATGGTTTTGATTCCCCATATCTGACAGTTTTCACTATGGTGGAGAGTGGAGAGATCTTTGCCATGGAATAGGGATAAGCCAGCTATACTAGAGCATCCTTAGTGTGTAGTGCCTCTGCAGCAAGGAATTAGTTATCTGGTCCAAAACCAAAAATTGTTAAGGGTGAGCAGCCTACATCAGTCAATCTGTTGGTCATATTGGCTCCGAAGAACAGCAAGACATTTCTCTTAATGAGAGGAATTGCAGTCATATTATAGAATAGAACATTGTCAGAACCATTCTTATAACCTACCATGTGGCTTTTGTCGTTTAGTGTGCTGAATGTGAGATTTATCTATTGCTGTTCGATATAATAGTTCACTGTTACTGTTTAGTATGATTCTGTTATAATGACTTGATAGGTGGTGTTGATCCACTCACTCATATCCATTTGGGTTTTATACCTTTGGATTATCACAAGTAAGATTCTCTGACTATCTCTTTACCAGTCTTGTATGGAAATATCCTTTTGTTTTTCCAAGAACCAAGTGGTATTAAATGGCCAAGTTGTATGATAGGGATACATCTAAATATGGTATGTGTATATATGATGTATATGGCTGTATGTTTCTTTGTGTGCACATATGCAAACAGGTATAAGCATCTGTATATGTGTGTGCAGCCAGAAGTCAGTGTCAGGTTCCTTTAGCCATGACTTTCTACCCCAGTCTGGAACTCACTGCTTCATGTAGACTGGTTGGTTAATGAGCTCCAGGAATCCACCTGTTTCTTCTGCCTCCCAAGCCATGAGATTCAGACCTGCATTTTGTTTGTTCTATTTTCATACAGGTGCTGAGGAGCCAACCTTAGGTACTCATACCTGCAAAAGCAAATGTTTACCTATTGAACCATCTCTCCAGTAAAACTTTATTTCTGTAGGGGAATCAGAAAGATATCAGTATTCCTGTGTATTCTCTACATAGCTCTCTCTAATATAAATGTGGCCCAAAGAGTGTACATATCTCAAGATAGCTATTAATGATGGCTAAGACATTTGTAGACCATAGTGTCTTCTTACAGTGTCATAGGTTGGACACCTCAGTCTTACATAATTGCAGTACATTTAAAACTAAGAAATTCACACTGGTACAGCACTGCTACTGTCAGCAGAGGCGTATGGAGTCAGTCCATCTGTTTGTTCTTGTTAAGAGCACAGCGTCGGATGCAATGCTGCGTTCAGTTGTCTTGTTTCCTTATCTAAGAGATCTTGCCTATAAGCCATCCATATCCATAATTTACTAGTTATATGTCCTTTTATTTGAAGCCTTGTAGCAATCAAAACTTTTAAGTTATTATTTTTTATTATGAGGCACTTCAGAGTGTCCTGGTGTGTTTGTGGGGAGTCAGAAGACAACTTGAAGGAGTTGAGTCACTTACTGTATGGGACTTGGGAATTAAACTCGGCTTGCCAGGTTTGGTTGGAAAGTGCCTCTACTTAATGAGTTATCTCACCATCTCTCAAAACTATCCTTTAAATTTACTAATGTTAGGCTTTGTGTCTGATTTCTTTTTTTTTTTTTTTAAGATTTAGTTTATTTATTATTTGTAAGTACACTGTAGCTGTCTTGAGACACTTTTTTCTTCTTGCTCCAGTCACACTCGCTTGCTGTAGCTGTCTTCAGACACCCCAGAAGAGGGAGTCAGATCTCATTACAGATAGTTGTGAGCCACCATGTGGTTGCTGGGATTTGAACTCACGACCTTTGGGAGAGCAGTCGGTGCTCTTAACCGCTGAGCCATCTCTCCAGCCCCCTGATTTCTTTCTTATTATAATACTTCTATGATTCACTTGTAGACTGAGAGGGAAGGTGCACTCCTGTAATCCCAATTCTTCAGAGGCAGAAGCTAGCCTGGTATACGTAACATGGAAACAAATGTAGTCATGTTGTTGTATGAATGATTTTTGCTCCTTAAAATAAATAAATTAGGTAGGTGATAGGTAGATAGGAAGGTAAGTAGAGGTTGAGACTAGAGAGAAAGTTAAGAATACATTTATCATTGCAGAGGACCTGAGTTAGGTCCCCAGTACTCATTGACTATAAGTATAGGTCCAAGGGATCTGACACCTTCCTCTTGCCTCTTCCATGGGCACCTGTACTGACGAAAGACATAATTGAAAATATGTAATTGAAAATAAAAATAACCTGCTGGTGGTGGTGGTGGTGGTGGTGGTGGTGTTTTGTGGATTTTTTTTGAGACAGGATTTCTCTGTCTAGTCCTGGGTGTCCTGGAATTCACTCTGTAGACCAGAACTGCTTCAAACTCATTGATTTCCCCCTTCCTCTGCCTCCCAAGTGCTGGGATCAATGGCATGTGCCACCAGCCCAGCTTTTTCTTAGAATGTTGAATATTTAGCCCTTAGAATATTTAACCCTTAAATAGTGTCTAAAGCCTGATGTAATGCATGCTTAATCCCAACTGAAAAGGAGTCTGAGGCAGAAAGAAGGTTGTGAGTTCAAAACCAGCTTGGGTTATGTAGGGAGACCCTGTCTCAAAAACAAAAACCAAGGTTAGAGAAATGGCTTTAGCAGTTAAGCGCACTTGTTACTTCTGCAGAGAACTAGGGTTCATATCCAAGCATCCACAGGGTAAATCCTCTTTAACTCTTAATTCCAAAGGATCTGATGCCCTCTGCCTTAGACACTATAGGAACATGATAGGCATACATGCAGCAGACAAACACCCATAACACATAAAAGAAAAACATTTTTTCAGGAAAAAAAAACCTCTTACATATTCTTAATTTAAGTTTCTAGCCAGGTAGTGGTGGCGCATGCCTTTAATCCCAGCACTTGGGAGGCAGAGGCAGGCGGATTTTTGAGTTCGAGGTCAGCCTGGTCTACAGAGTGAGTTCCAGGACAGCCAGGGCTACACAGAAAAACCCTGTCTCGAAAAGTTTCTGAATGTAGGGAAATACAGGTGTGACTATATAAATTTCTTTTCTGTTCTTCCTAACACTTGTGTCGTTTCTCAGTTTCAATTATTCTGTAAGAATAATTTTTTTAAATATACATATATATCTTTGTATGCCTAGTGTTTTTTTTATTAGATGTCAGACAGAGCAAATTTACCTTTTGGGTGTTCTATGTTAATTATTTCTAAAATTTAAGAAAAAACCCCATCTTTGTTATTGGAAAGTAGGAAAGAAGGCTCACTTGTTCGTCAGTCTTGGAGGGTACTCAGGTTCAGTTCTCAGAGCCCATATGATGGCTCCCAACCACCTTTAATTTCACTTCTGTAGAATTGAATTCCCTCTTCTGGCCTCCACAGGCAGCAGACATGCACACAGTATACAAAACATACATACAAGCAACACATTAATTAAACTTCTAAATTTTCAAAAACAAAAATTAAAAGATTTCAGAAGCAGGCAGATTTCTGAGTTCAAGGCCAGCCTGGTCTACAGAGTGAGTTCCAGGACAGCCAGGGCTACACACAGAAACCCTGTCTTGAAAAACCAAAAATAGAAAAAAAAATTAAAAGATTTGTTAAGTTATATGAAAACTGCTGCAGGTTTTATAAGATCTCTGGCTAAGAAGCACTGTGCTTGATGCTCAGTTAAGGTCAGGATTTTTTTGTTTCCAAGATTAGTTCCTTTTGTGAATCTTGAGACTGTTTTTGACATTTCTGGTCTGAGTACTGGACCACTATGTGAGGTCTTATATAAGGGCCAGCCACTGCTCTGTACTTTAAATGTAATCTTGGGTAATTTCACTATACTTGTGAGTAGAACACATTTGAGAGTTTTCCTCTGTAACTCTCTACACCTCTCTCCTGTGGTATCCTGTCCTGCAAATGCTGGCTACCTGAGTCTTTCTGCTATCCCAGCTGTTTTTCTTCCAGTTAAGGCATCCAACACCCTTCTGCATAGTGCCTTTGAAAGTCTTTCCAGACAATTATTGACAGTTATGAACTCATGCCAGGCCAAGATCCATCTTTAGAAAATATGCTGATTTTATCATGTGGCCAAACCTTTCTTTTTGAGAACTGTCATAGCCATAGCATGCAAAAAATGCAGACACTGCTTAATGCAGTGTAATATCAATTAAATGTACATTCTTGAGGACTTTTAAAAACCTATTATAATGTTATTACATTTGGTACTTTGCCTGTAAATTATGGTAATGTTACCTGGAATAAGAAATTAAGGCCAGGCGGTGGTGGCACATGCCTTTAATCCCAGCACTTGGGAGGCAGAGGCAGTCAGATTTCTGAATTAGAGGCCAGCCTGGTCTACACTGTGAGTTCCAAGACAGCCAAGGCTACACAGAGAAACCCTGACTCAAAATAAATAAATAAATAAAACAAAACAAAAAAGGAATTTAACCTACATAAAAAACTGGGTGTGGCAATGCCTGCTTGTAATGTGAGTACTAGGGAGGCTGAGACTGATGAGTCCTCGGAGCTCACTGACTACCTAGCCAGCCTAATCAAATTGGTAAGCTCTAGATTTGGTGAAAGAGACAGCCTTGGTGGAGGAGTCAGTGATGGCTTAGTGGGGTTCTTGGTGGAGGAGTCAGTGATGGCTTAGTGGGGTTGGGGTGTAAAAGTACTTGCTACATAAACCTGATGACCTGAGTTTTATTCCTGGAACCCATATGAAGGCAGAATGAGAGAGCAAACTTCTGAATGTCCTCTGGCTTCTACGTCTGCCATGGCATGGATGTATACACATTCTCTCACACCACACACACACACACACACACACACACACACACACACACACACACGCATTCTGCCATGGCATGGATGTGTACACACTCTTGCACACATACACACACACACACATGCACAGGTGCAGGGTTGGCTGAGGGGAAGGAGAGGAAAATTAAAACAGCGAAGAGCAACTCTGGCATCCTCCTGTGCACATAAACATAAACTAAAAGACAAACACGTTAGTATGTTTATTGTTTAGTCCGTCCTTCCACCTTCTGTAATTATTCCTATCACTGTCACTATCCCAACATCCTTCAGTGCCCTCTTTTTGGCCCTCTTGGACTGTAAGTGTAACTTTTACTCTTCCGTAGTAATTGTCATCTGGACACTTACTGCTTCCACCTGCTAACCTAGGCCTAGTCCTAGCAGCTTCTAGTCTCAATATTATCTAATTTAGGTCTAGAGTGTTTTCAGCCTCTGAGACTTACTGCTGAATCCACTCATCCTTTCTGAAGGTCAAAGGAACACACTGAGATCATCATTTTAAAAGACATTTTAGGATTTTTTTTTTGTTTTTTGTTTGTTTTTTGGTTTTTCGAGACAGGGTTTTTCTGTGTAGCCCTGGCTGTCCTGGAACTCACTCTGTAGACCAGGCTGGCCTCGAACTCAGAAATCCGCCTGCCTCTGCCTCCCAAGTGCTGGGATTACAGGTGTGCGCCACCACTGCTCAGCTACTTCTGATTTCTTATTGACTGGTTCAACTTGGAGGCTGTTCTGGCTCATAACTCCTCTTCAAGCTGACTGATTCAGTCTGGCTTCTCCCTCAGCTTTTGGCTGAATTGCTCTGCTTGGCCTCAAACTAACCAGCAATCTTCTGGCTCCTTCTCATTCTCTGGCTCATTCTGTCTTCACCTATGTCTAGCTTGTTCTGTCCCTGCAACCTGTGTCTGTCCACCTGTCCCGGTAAAACTGTCTCTTTCTTCTCTCTTGTCCATGCTCACTCTTAAGTAGCCTCTCTTTTCTATCTGTTCTTATGAGAATTGAGCATATACTATTCTGTCAAGTCTTTCTTTGGTTCATCACTTTGCCTCTTAATTAGCGATCACTTTTGGACATGGTGCTTCCTTCTACAAACTAACTTCTCTGTTTGAGTTTAAAGATTAAAAGTGTGTCCTAAGGGTGTGTCTGTATTCCAGCCAGAGTAGCCATATTGCTGGATTAAACATCCCTCTATATTGGCCTCCTAAACTGGATGGGCGCTCCTCTTCTCCGATGGATGGTCATTTCACCTATTTAAGTTCTGTCCTCTGTAAATGACCTCCTTGGGACACATGTTTAGGTGTTTCATCCTTTTTGGGCGGCTCTGACTTCTGGATGGTGTCACACTTACACAGACCCTTGCTCTGAGCCACCTAGTAGAGGTGAAGACTAGATTAGGAAAGAAAATAACAAGGGTTCTCGGTTTAAAATTTGATTTATCCTTTTGGTTTTTGTGGAATTGAAATGTATACACACTCATACACTGTGTACTGTGTTGTGCAGACTGAGATTGTGTTCTCTCTGTGGCTCTTAGGAAGAAGTCAGATGGCCTCTTACTCTCTGCCTAACCCAGGCTTTCTCACTGTGCTGGGAGCTGGGCTGGAGGCCAGTAAGCTTTAGTAATCTATTCTCTGCCCTGCTTTCCCAGTGCATGGGTTATAGGCACACATTTGGGATTTCAACTCAGGACCCCAAGCTTACACAAGTGCTCTTACTCACTGAGCTGTCTCCAGCCCAAGGCCTGTTTTGCAGAACATTAATGATCATCTAAGTGCCATTGTCCTATGGAGCTGTTATGTAAACTTGCATTATCATTCATATCGTGGAATATTTTGCGACTGAGAAGAAAATTACGAAAGAAGCTGCCAATGAAATCATAATGTGACTTCCCAGAATATATTTTTTAAAAGAAAAATGCAGAATATTATCTATGATAGGCATTTCAGGGAGTGTATGACTAGAAGTGGAGACAGAATAAAAAAGATGGGTATATTATCATCTATCCACAAAAACATACAAGGAAAAGAAAGCAATGCAATAGGCCCTGGATAGGTTGAATGAAGATGTGAAGTGAGATGGTGAAGGAGGGAAGGACCAGTGACACTTCTCTAAATACTCTAAATATAGCCTGGGTTATGGTTTAGACTCTTGTGATGATCTGGTTTCTATTTAAAAATAAAATACCAGTTGCTGTCGATGCATGTCTTTAATCCCAGCTATCGAGGGGTAGGGGCAGGCAGGAGTTTGAGGCCATCTGAGTTTCAGGTCACCCAGGGCTACATGGAGAAACCCTGTTACCAAAAAAAAAGGAGGAGGAAAAAAAAAAGCAAGAAAGAAAGATCAAAGATGGGGAATAAAAAATGAAAATAGGTTCCATGGAGAAGAGCTGAAGCCCAGTGTTCCCAGCACCTGTGGATTTCTTTGGCTGTATAGCCATCATACTGATTTTCTTCCTATTCCTCCTCCTCCTCCTTTTTCTTTTCTTTTCTCTTCTTTAATTTTCTTTCTTTTTTTAAGATTTACTTATTTATTTTATGTATATGAGCACACACTGTGGCTGTACAGATGGTTGTGAGCCTTCATGTGGTTGTTGGGAATTGAATTTAGGACTTCTGCTCACTCTGGTTAGCCCCAAAGATTATTATTATAAATAAGTACACTGTAGCTGTTTTCAGATGCACCAGAAGAGGGCAGTAGATCTCATGGATGGCTGTGAACCACCATGTAGTTGCTGGGATTTGAACTCAGGACCTTTGGAAAAATAGTCACAGTGCTCTTACCCACTAAGCCATCTCGCCAGCCCTTTAATTTTCTTCCTTCCCTCCCTCCTTGTCTTTCCTTCCCTCTTCTCCCCTCCCCTTCTCTTCTTTTCTTCTTGAGATTTAGGCCTCAGGCTGTCTGTCATTTCTCTTGTTTTTGGCATGAAGCTCTTGTAGGGATGCCAGCTCTCCCTGTGTGCCCAAACTGAGGGCTTGGTTTCCCTGAGGCAGAACTTTCATTGCTGACCTAGGCAAATTGGGGTCAGCTATTTTCTAAGTATTAAATTTTTATTATTTTATGTTTATGAATGTTTTGCCTGTACACACATCTCTGTACTGCTTTTCATGCTTACTGCCTGTAGATGCTGAAAGATGGAAGCAAATCACCTAGAACTAGAGTTACAGACGGTTGTGAACCAACATATGGGTGCTGGCAATCAAATCTGTGTCCTCTGGAAGACCAGTCAGTGCTCCTAACCATTGAGCCTTCGCCAGCCCTCATATGACAGGGCTTCCTTTATCTGCACCTTAGAAATTCTCTTCACTTTTCTCCTTTTCTTTCCTAGATCTCATAAGATTCAGTTTGTTGTAGTTTATGTGCACATTCTCTGTGTAATTCATTTATGCAGAGCACATGTGAATAGAGTTGCTTTTTGAGAAAACCACATGTGGGAGGTGAGCTGTGATTTCACACCTTTTTATTCTGTGTTCTACACTGTGTTAGGAGTTTGATATGGAGGCCTGAAGTTTTTACCTTTGTTTAATTTTTAAATGGTGGACTTTATTTTTAATTATGGGCCTGTGCACATGAATGTGCATTCCAGGAGAAGCTAAAGGCTTCAGATCCCTTGCAGCTGGAGTTGTGAACCACCTGACTAGAGTGCTAGGATCAGAAAAGCACTATTCCCTTACCAGTGAGCCATCTCTGCAAGCCTTGATTTTACTCATATTTCATTCTCCAAAACTACTTTTGAGAGGTGCCTGTGTATGATGGGTCCTCTGTCTTTTGAAATTGCATAATATGAAACAGATCTTTTATTCATTAGAGTGGGCCTCTTGTCATAATTATAAAACCTGGAAACTTGGGTCTTTTCGTTTAGGTACAGTTTTCGGCTTTTTGTTTTGTTTGTTTGTTTTATGTGGGAGTCAGTTCTCTCCTACCTTGTAGATCCTACCCACTAAGCTGCCTTTGGCCTTTGAGTAAAATTTCTCGGGGTGGTGGTGGTGGAGTTGTTGTTGTTGTTGTTGTTTTAGTTGGGTTTTGTTTTTTCTTTCTGGGCCTTCTGTTTGTTTAACACACAACTTCCATAACCAATGTCTGTTTTTCTTCTTAGTCATTTATTCTTAATTTTATGTTTTTAGGTTCACTTATTTTATGTGCTTTGCTCATAAAATACATGTATGTCTATGTATCATATATATCCTGAATCTGGAGTTTAGCACAGTTGTGACCTGCCATGTGGAATTTAACCAGGGTCCTCTGCAATAACAAGTGCTTTTAATCATTGCATCATCTTTATAGTCAGTTCTTTGAGAGATAATATATAATTTCTGATAACCTGCTTTTAGATCCCAGCAGTGTGTATATTTATGCTTCTCCACGATTTATTCAAAGCATCCTGTGCTTGTTGGGGCTCTTAGAGAATGTTTACTGTGATGATTTATCTTCTTCCTTTCAGTTTCTACTTCTGTTTGTTTAATTTTGGACATCTTTCCTCTAACAGCTGTGCTTGAATGTCTGCTAGTCCTTGGTGAGTCCTTCATACTGAAAGAACTGATGGGTTCTGTACTGTGAGCGCTGAGTGACCAGAATAGATAGAAACCTACATACTTTGAGGGGCTCCTTGATTATTTGTTATTGAAGATGTGCTCTGTTAAGTTAATTTTTTCAAGAGGAGGAACAATTTGGTACTTTCCTACTGTTTGTCTCCATCTCCATCTCTGTTTCTGGTACTAGGGATTGAACCTAGAACCTTGCATACCCCTAACCCTGCTCTCCTGCCTCAGCCTCTGTAGTAGCTGGGAATACAGGCTTAGGCTACACTCAGCCAAGAACAGGTGAGATGGTTTGGGGATCTCTGGAAGCTACCCTGGAAACATAGCTATTGTGTATATTGCCTTTGTTCCTATTTAGAATATGGTACCTTACTTCCCTTGAGTTATGCATTTTGTCTTCTTTCAGAAGACAAATTCTTTCAGAATTTCTTGGATTCATACTAACTAGAACATAAATAAATCAGTTCTTCCAGAGCTGAAAGAGTAATGCTTGAGTGACAGAGAGGTGACCTGAGGAATCTGCTTGTCCAAAATAATAGCAAGTTCTCATTTTTGGCAGCCCTGTGTTTTATTTCTGTCTGCAGTGGTTCATGATATTTCCTGACCCCTGTGCCCTTGGGGTTTGCACTTACTTTTACTAGTTTTTCCTCTGTTACATTAGATTTTGACTTTTCTTCTCCCACTGAATCTCTTTCCCTCTGCCAGCATCTTCTAGATTCTATTCGTATATTCACTCTGCTGTCTTTTACCTCCCTGTCTCTTTGTGCACTTACATCTTTATTATTTCGGCTGATGCTTCGGAGGATGAAAAGAAGTGTGGTTTGGTTGCCATATTTAAACAGGAGTTCAAGCCTTCCTGCAGAGAAGGTAGGAGTGACCTTGACTGCCATACCTCTTTCCTGTTCCCACCCCATCAGCCAGGTTTCTTCCTGAACGTGGCCATAAAAATGTGTACTAGAGGTGTTGTTTAGTATTGTCAGTCTTCATTTTGTTTCTTACATATAGTAAGTTTTTTCAGAATGCTTCTAGTTTTTCATTATTAAAACTGTTTGGGGCTGGGGAGAGGCTCAGCAGTGAAGAGCACTGGCTGCTCTTGAAGAGGGACCCAGGTTGGATTCCCAGCACCCACTTTGAAGCAACCCCCTTTAACTCCAGTTTCAGGTGATCTGATGCCCTTTTCTGTCCTTTGAGGGCACTGTGTAAGTACATGATATACAGATATACAAGGTATCAAAAAGACCAATATATATGAAGTAAAAATAAATGGTTTTTAATTTTTTTTTAAATATATTTCTTATGAAAACAATTGTTTTTGCACAGAAATTCTTTTTAGTGCATTCTTTATATATGAGTTTCTCTACTGAAATACTGCCTTATTTTTTCCAGATTGTGGCATGTTCAAGCATGTTGAATCTGGGCTTTGATGAAATCATTCATTAAATTTTCTTTACATTTTATAATACATGAAAAAAGTGGGATTGTAAAACCTCAATCTTTTAACATTTTTTTTTTCTTGTTGATTGCCTTGGCATTCTTGGTGTAGCTCAGGATGACCTGCAGCTCACAGTTACTCTACCTCAGCCTTCCAAGGGCTGGGATTGTATGTGTGTGCTGCTTTGCTCACCCTCTTTCGAATATTTTGTTGAGAAGAGAGAGAGAGAGAGAGAGAGTGAGAGAGAGAGACTGTCTGTCTGTCTGTCTGAGAAGGTAACATTGTTCTGATGCGTCCTGTACTGGCTTTGTGTGTCAACTTGACACAAGCTGGAGTTATCACAGAGAAAGGAGCCTCTCTTGAGGAAATGCCTCCATGACATCCAGCTGTAAGACATTTTCTCAATTAGTGATTAAGGGTGGGAGGGTACTGTCCATTGTGGGTGGTGCCATCCCTGGGCTGGTAGTCTTGGGTTCTATAAGAAAGCAAGCTGATCAAGCCAGGGGAAGCAAGCCAGTTAATAACATCCCTCCATGGCCTCTGCATCAGCTCCTGCTTCCTGATCTGCTTGAGTTCCAGTCCTGACTTCCTCTGGTGATAAACAGCAATGTGGAAGTGTAAGCTGAATAAATCCTTTCCTCTCCAACTTGCTTCTTGGTCATGATGTTTGTGCAGGAATAGAAACCCCGACTAAGACAGGTCCTGAGACTTGAACTTGATCACTAAGATTGGCAGAAAATGCTGAGTCATCTCTCTGGTCCAGTTTTTTTCACCTGTTATTTTACTTGGTATGTGTACAGGTTTTGTTTTAAAAATATTAAAATGTATTTGATGGTATGTTGCAGGTATTGCTAATATAGTGCTAATAATGTTACTCTGTTCCCATTTTAAAGTTCAAGAAATTATGAATTCTAAAACACATCTAGACTTCAGGGTTAAAAGGGGAATAGTGAGCCATGGTTAGCTACCATTAACTGCAGACTTGTCCTGCAGGTGTTGGTTGCAAATCACAGAGGAGAATTTTACTCTTGGTTGATAGAAGCTCCTTTTTGTCGCTAATGAAAATTCACAAAATTTCTCTCTTAAATTTAAACTGTTACAAGAGTGTGCTCATTTTTAAAATAACAGTATTTCCTTTTTTCTTTGACAGGTCAATGTTGAAATAAGTTTCAAATTTATTTATTTATTGTTTTTCAAGACAGGGTTTCTCTGTGTAGCTCTGGCTGTCCTGGAACTCACTCTGTAAACCAGGCTGGCCTCGAACTTAGAAATCTACCTGCCTCTGCCTCCCAAGTGCTGGGATTAAAGGTGTGCGCCACCAATGCCCGACAGGTTTCAAATTTAAAAGAACTATTTTTATATCAAATTTAAAAGAAATGATCACTGAGCCTTGGGTGTAAGAGTTATGGTATGGATAAGTTTATCCATTGGGACTAGGCTGCACAACTCTGCATTTTGATAGATTGTGATTTTCTGCAATGGCCTCTGTTGCAAGAAGAAATTTCTCTGATGAGGGGTATACTTTCCTGGCTAGACCCTGGAGAAGGATGTCAGTGCCCTTCTTTAATATCAGCACAAGCTGGTGGATCCGTGAATTCAATACCAGCCTGGTCTACATAGTCTCTTGCAGGCTAGCCAAAGCAATATAGTCTTACAAAAGAGCTTTTGTCCTTATCCTGTTCTTGAAAAATACCTTTGTGTTTGAGATCCATTGCTTTTTTATGTGGAGGAGAGGAATGGAGAGATGACTCACAGGTTAAGCCTACTTGCAAAGGAATCCAGTTCAGTTCCTAGCACATGGTTGCTCACAACCATCTATTCATTCCACTTCTCTCTTCTGGTTTCTTTGGATACCATGCATGCATATGGTACACGTACATACACGTGCAAGCAAAACACCCATTCACATAAAATAATAGAACACACATGGTGACCCATAACCATCTATAACTCCAGTTCCAGGAGATCTGATATCCTTCCAGGCATTCATGTGCTACACAGATGTATAAAACATACATATAAATAAAATAAATTTAAAAAATAAAAGCAAAACATATTGCTCTCTACTTAGATTTAAACCTTCTTCATAATTTTGTAATTTTTTTTTCCCTAAGATTGTATTTCTCTTGTGGAATTTATGCCTGAGTAATTTATAGTCTCTGTATTCTATCCTCTTTTGTGATGTTTTTATTGATGCTAGTGTTGCTTGCTTCTTTTTTATTTTGAGGATATTTATGTATTTATGAATTAAGTGGTCTCATACAACTACTCTAGGCTATCCTGAGACTCATACTTTAATTGAGAATGGCCTTAAACACCTGGTTCTTCCATTTTCCAAGTGTTCAGGTTGCAGGATTCATGGATGTTGGGCAAGCACTCACCGACTGAGCTATATTCCCAGCTATGTGTCTTGACTTTTGCATGTGTTCTTGACCCTTACAGTCTAGTCTGAATCTCTCGAATCTTTTTCTTTTAAATATTGTTTAAAGATTAATTATTTATTTCATGTATATGAGTACACACTGTAACTGTACAGATGGTTGTGAGCCTTCATCTGATTGTTGGGAATTGACTTTTAGGACCTCTACTCACTCTGGTCGGCCTCACTCTCTCCCGCTCACTCTGGCAGACCCTGCTAGCTCAGTCTCTGCTCACTCTGGCCCAAAGGTTTATTTATTGTTATAAATAAGTACACTGTAGCTGACACCAGAAGAGGGCGTCAGATCTCATTACGGGTGGTTGTGAACCACCATGTGGTTGCTGGGATTTGGACTCAGGACCTTCGGAAGAGCAGTCAGTGCTCTTACCCACTGAGCCATCTCTCCAGCCCCAAATCTCTCAGATCTTAGTTGTGGATATATTTATTATACACTGTTCTGGAAACTGCTGTGTCTGTCTTCTAATCTTGTTTCTTCTTATCATGCATAGATAAGGAACTGTGGTGTACTGTTTAAGGGTCTGGATCTCCTTAGAGTTTAGTTATTTGTAATTAACTGCCTTTGATTAGCCTTCTAAGCAAAGTACTTGCTCCTTGCCAAGGAAAGTTTTATCAGATACATGAAAAAAGGAAAATCCTAACTGGGATTTTTATTTTCTTAAAATTATGTGCAGATACCCACAGATACCACAGGTGTCATGGAGACTCAGGCAGCTTCGAGACAGTGCATGTGCTGGGGATTGGTTGGGGATCCTCTGGAAGAACCTGCACAGGCTCTTGACTGCTGAGCCATTTCCCTGGACCTTGCTTGTCTTTTTTTATTAGATAACCCAAAATGGGCTGTTCAAGCTTCATGAGCTTAAAGTTTAGTCCTAATATGTTCACAGCACCATTTATATTTTAAACATTCCACCTTTGAGAGAATACTTACGGATGTTACCGATGGCTCCTTATCTTTTTTTCCAGTTGCTTTGCTATAGTTATTAATTGGCAGGATCTCATTGCCTAGCCTGGAGTTGGTTGTGTAGCCCAGGCAGGCCATGAAACTGTAATCCTCCTACCTTAGTTGATAAATATTTAAACATATGTGGGGCCTGGTCAAAGGCACTTGTTGCCAGACCTGAACCTGAGTTTGATCCCAGGGACCACACAGTGGAAGTAAAGGGCTAACCTTGAAAGGGGGTAACCTTAACTCCCATGTGTTTCCCCCCACCAAGTAGATTAAAACATAATAAAGGATTTTTATAAAATGATACAGATAACTAATAGATAAATATGAGCAAAAACCACTGCATGGGATGCTTGTGGTGTTCCATAACAGGTTCTTTGCAGATTTGATCTTACTCCTAAATAGGAAGACAGGGAATAACTAATGAGAACATTTTTAAATGCCCAACAAGGCTGAGATGTTGGCTAGTGGTAGATCCTCGGTTTCATCTGCATCACAGTTGGGAGGTTGGTGCATCTTCAGTTTACATGGAGATCAAAATTAAAACTGATGTCCCATTGCCCAGACCACAGGATGGCAATACCAAGTATTGGTGACTATGGGGGGACTAGAGCTCTCATCCAGTGAGTACTGTTGGAAGTGTTTCGGATAGCTAGTAAACTTTGGTTTTGGTTTTTGGGTTGTGTGAGTGAGTGAGTGAGTGAGTGAGTGAGTGAGTGAGTGAGTGATGATGGTGCATGCCTATAATCCCAACATTTGGGAGGTGGAACCAGAGGCAAGAGAATCAGGAATTCAAGTTTGAACTACACTCTCTCAAAACAAAATGAACATAATATTTTAAACCTTAGGATCAGTGGAACAGTCATGGAGGAAGTCTGGACACCAACTTTTGGTGGTGTTTCTCTGGGCTCTAGGGACCTTTGAGCTGATCTGTGGCAGGGAGATAGACAGAAGTTCTCACGTGGCAGCACCTTGGTTCACCTGGCTACCTTTATCTGCAGAGCCTACCGTGAAGGCCATCTAATTATCTGGCTAGCTTTGGGTAGCTATACCAACCAGCCCTTTACCATACTGTGTTTTCTCAGTGTCCCAGAGATGGCTGCCTCAAGGAGCAGTTGGTCTTGTATGATCCACTGTTCAACAGTAATGGAAAAGAAGTGGTAGCCCTCAGCCTGAACAGGTTCCAGCAATAGATTGACAATAGGACTCATCTCTCTAAGTCTATGGAGAAATTTCTGGGTCATTCTGTCCCTTTCCCTTTGCATCCTATAATGATGGCAAGTGCTGAGAAACATCTGAGGAAATGAGCATGAGAATTCTCTTAGCTTTTCAAAAACCAAAGAAAAAACAAACAAAAAAATCAAAAAACGTGTTTAGGAATGTTTACTTATGCTTGTTGATTTCAAAGGTTTTGTTCACCTTAGTTTTAACTTTCTGTCACAGAAAGATGCTGTGCAGTGGTCTAGAAATGTAGCTACAATGGATGGAGAAGAGCCAGAGGACTCTGCTGATGTGGAAAGCTGTGGGTCTAATGAAGCCAGCACTGTGAGTGGCGAAAATGATGGTAAGTACTAAGAGCCAGAGCCAGGAGGAGACCAAGCAGTTCCAAAGGACTAAGCTTTGGCTTTCTTGTCTTTTAGTATCTCTAGATGAAACATCTTCAAATGCATCCTGCTCTACAGAGTCTCAGAGCCGGCCCCTCTCCAATCCCAGGGACAGCCACAGGGCTTCCTCACAGGTAATGAGGTTTACTAGTGACAGGGTAGAAGAGTTGAGTGGATGAAAGCAGACATGGGACAAGGTTTATTCATCCTCAGCAGATCATGAGGGGATGTGTTTGAAGAATGGAGAGAGTAAAATTCATTGTTACCTCTTTTACAGTGCTAGGAACTGAATCCAGGACTTTGCAGGTTAGGTAAACACTACCACTGAGCTATATTCTCAGCCCCCTGTCACCTCCGTCTGTCACCAGTTCATTATCTCTAGGATGGGAACAACAGTGTGTGGTTCTTTTTTTCCCCCAGCTGAAGGGAATGGTTAGTGCGTTGATACTGGTCCATATACTAGCATTGCCCGAGAGCTCTGTGAGCGATAGTCAGTTAGTCATGCTGGAGTAGGACCTGAAAGAAAAGGAATCAAATCCCTTGGAACTAGAGCTACAGATGGTTGTGAGTTCAGAGACTCAAACCCACATGCTTTGGAAGGATAGGCAGTGTTCTTAAGGACTGAACCATCTTTCCAGACCCTGTATGAATTGTTAAATATTGTGTGTGTATATGTATGTTTATTTGCAACAGTTATGGAGATCAAAGGACAGCTTTGGAAAGTCAGTTCTCTTCTTCCCTTATTGGGTTTTGGGATTGATGAAAGGACATCAGGTTTGTGCAGGAAATGCCTCTAGACATTAGGCCACATCACTAGCCCTGGACATGAGTGAATAAGGCAGAGCTAAAGGAGTGCTGTAGTGCCCTGCAGATGACTCCTTCTTTTAAATCCCTTCTGGGAATACAGGCAAACAAACAGAAGAAAAGGACTGGGGTCATGCTGCCTCGTGTTGTCCTGACTCCTCTGAAGGTAAACGGGGCCCACGTGGAACCTGCATCAGGTATGTATAGTCTCAGTGGCTGTGGTACTTTTCCTAGGATCCTGAGGGTCTGGCTCTGTCAGCAGCTTTTGACTTAGCAGTGTGAGGCCAGTAGAGTTATTGAGTCCAAGAAAAGTCTTGAGCCCAGTGTAGTGTAGTGTAGTGTAGTGTGATTAGGGCTTTGTGTTGGATTCTGCCATGAACCCTCTTCTTGACTCCAGGGTTGGCCGTGAACATGTGATGATGGATGACTCTGCCAGTGCTTTGTAAAAGGTGTGGTTTGGCATTCTTTAGTGATATTTTAAGCCAGACTGTGAGGTAATGGTTCCTGCCAACTCAGGGCTGGGAGCCAGAGGCAACCCTCTGTTGATAGCAGCATGTCAGGGAGAGCTGGGAGAGTTAAGCTTGTCTGAGAGCCATGGGGGACAGCCGATGATGCTTTTGACAATGAAATGCTGTGCCTTCAGGGTTCTCAGGCCGCCATGCAGATGGTGAGAGTGGCAGTCCATCCAGCAGCAGCAGTGGTTCACTGGCCTTGGGCAACAGTGCTATTCGAGGCCAGGCTGAGGTCACTCGGGACCCTGCCCCCCTCTTGAGAGGCTTCCGGAAGCCAGCCACAGGTGACTAGGAGGCATATATTTTCCTTCCTGTAAAGGGGTTCCCTGTAGGAATGAAGGTGTTCTCTCAGGACTTTTCCCCCTTTAAACTGAAAATCCTTACTTCTTCTTGCTTCCAAAAACCACAGGGCAAATGAAGCGCAACAGAGGGGAAGAGGTAGATTTTGAGACGCCTGGGTCCATTCTTGTTAACACCAACCTCCGTGCCCTGATAAACTCTCGGACCTTCCATGCCCTGCCACCACACTTCCAGCAGCAACTCCTCCTCCTCCTGCCCGAAGTGGATAGACAGGTGCCCGTGCACAGCTCCTCTTGGTCTCTGCCTAGGCGGGCTCCTGCTCTCTCAAGTCGCCTTATTCTGTGTCTATCTTATCTTTGCCCTCCTAGGTGGGGACAGATGGCCTGCTGCGCCTCAGCGGCAGTGCACTCAATAATGAGTTTTTCACCCATGCAGCTCAGAGCTGGCGAGAACGCCTGGCTGATGGTGAGTAGCCTTCATCACACATGGCTTAAGAGCAGATGCCTGTTGTGTGTGGTGACTTTACAGCTCTGAGGTTAAGAACATTGCCTGCTTTTCCAGCAGACCCAGGATCAATTCTCGGCACCTATGTAGAAATTCAGAATTGTCTTGTTACTCTAAGTCTAGGAGATGAATGCCCTCTTCTGGCCTCCTAGGGCACCAGGCATGTACATGGTGCATGGACCTACATGCATCAGACACCCATGCACATCAAGGAAAAAAGTAACTTAAGCACTTCCTACTTCGGGCTTTTGCTAAGGCCAAGTGTAAAATCCAAGGGCTTAATTTTACCACTTGCTCAGAGGATATTAATGTAAGGTAGGCTTTTGCTCATAGTGCAAGTGCATGGTTGTTATTAGTAGGACACATTGCCCTGAAAGCACAACATATTAGAGATGCCCATTCTATATCTCCTTTTATCACTAAGACTATCTGTGCCTGTACCTTTCAGTAGTGGTGTCGTGTGCATGTGTGGAAAAAAAGCACCCCAGCATGACATACTCACTAACACCACGCTCTCTTTCTGTCAGAGTCACTTAGAGTAAATGAATTTAGTTTTCTGTAGTAGCTTCATATGTGGAAAGATCCAAGACTACCCTTTAGTTTTGTTAATATTGGTTATGTACAGAGTTGGGGTTTATTACAGCAAAACAACATAAAGTAAAATTGGCAATGGGAAAAGGCACACAGGTAAGATATAGGGACAGTCAGGCACGGGTTTCTCAAGTCTTTTCTGTGGATTCAAGTAGGACATAAATGAATATATCTCAGAAATAAATTGTAATGATGTGAAAATGTCTACCAGAGGGCTAAAGAGAAGGCTCAGAGGTTAAGAGCACTGGCTGCTCTTCCAGAGGTCCTGAGTTCAATTCCCAGCAACTGCACAGTGGCTCATAACCATCTATAATGTAATCTGGTGGCCTGTTTTGACCTGTAGGCACACATGCAGGCAGAACACTATGTATATAACAACTAAATCTTTTCAAAAAAGATGTCTATCAGAGAAGTTTGATAAACTTACTAGCACTCAGGATTTTGTTTTGTATAGCCCTGGCTGTCCTGGAACTCACTCTGTAGACCAGGCTGGCCTCCAACTCAGAAATCCACCTGCCTCTGCCTCCCATGTGCAGGGGTTAAAGGCATGTGCCACCACTGCCTGACCACAACATATATTTTTATACCAATCATAGAAATGGTAGACATGTTATTAAATGAACATAAATAAAGTCTTTTTGTTTGTTTTGTTTTGTTTTTAGTAGAGCTTTAAAATCTTGGCTCTTACTGTTATACAAACCCAAAATAAGAACAATTTTTAGACATTGGAGTTCATTGTAATAAGGCTATACTTCAATGTCCCTCACATCACCAAAGAGTTTTTACTTCCACAGTAGCTAAGCTAAGAGTTGACAGTTTTGCTGCATCAAGGAATGAATTGTAGGCACGGTTATTTGGTCAAAGCTATTTGATTGGAGTGATTGTCTTCATTCTCAGCTCACAAGGAACAGGTTACATTCATTTAAGAAATGGTGTATGTATTAAGATGATCTATCCATGAAGTCATTCATTAACTGTTTCAATGAACAGTGGGAACCAAACTCTTAACCACTGAGCCCTGGTACCTAGGGTTTTATTGGGATTCTGGTGGAAGCCATTGCTAGTCCTAAAAGGAAACCCAGTGTTTAGTTTTCACCAGCTTCTTTATCAAGAGGTATTAATGTAAGTCATTGGTTTCTAAAAAAGAAAGCAGGTGTCTTTAGCATGAAAAATATGATTATTCATTGAGAGCAGCACAGTGAGCCACTCGTGGCTTAGGGTGGTGAGAGTACTTTAAATCCTGTTTCCCAGATGCCACCAAATGGCCGACCTCAAAGATAAACTTTCAGGTATGCTAGAATGGTCTCCTCCTCCTCCCCCTCCTCCCCCTCCTTCCCCCCTCCTCCCCCCCTTCCTCCCCTCCTCCTCCTCCTTCTTCTTCTTCTTCTTCTTCTTCTTCTTCATCATCATCATCATCATCATCATCATCATCATCATCATCATCAATGTGTTGCTTGCTTTTGACTGATTATAGATGAGTAAATCTCTCTTGTAGTTTGAAGCATTAGTTCTGTCCTGACTTAGGAACATGCTCTGAGAAGTCCACTGATAGAGGGTAGGAGTCAATTTCTTCTCAAAATTGCCTGGTAGGAGCTGGAGGAGATGGTCCCATTGGTAAGGTACTTAGCGTGCAAGCATGAAGATTTTGGCCCCAGGACCCTCACACACATGCAGACACACACACACAACCTTGTGGTAGTCTGTTGTATCTCAGCCACAGTAATAAGTCCAGCACGGAGTAGGTGGGAATGGGCAGGTTATTGGGCTTCACTGCCCAGATAGCCTAGGCTAAGTAGTGAGTCCTGGGCCAGGGAAAGATCTTATTTCAAACAAAATAATGCACATTTGGGTATAGAGGCCTCAGCAGGTAAGAGTCCACCCTGCTCTTGGTGTGGTACACCCATGTTGAATATCCTCAGTGGGGTCTTCTGCCCTCCCAGTCTCAGCGGCATCTCTCGTGCCCACATGGCACACTCACAGACACATGCATAAAACAAATCTTTAAAACAAACCAACTTTGGTCGTTCCTAAGGTTATCCTCTGCCCTCCACATGCATGCATGGGCACATAGGTGGTAGGTACACATGCATGTATGCGCACACACAAAACAATTAAATGGTTGTTCTGGAACCAGAAGACTTAAATGTCCTGTAGGACAGATACTTTAGTATCCAGAATTTATTAACTGGAAGTCATTTTTCTCTTTAGGTGAATTCACTCATGAGATGCAAGTCAGGCTAAGACAGGAAATGGAAAAGGAGAAGAAGGTGGAACAATGGAAGGAAAGGTTCTTTGAAGATTACTACGGACAGAAGTAAGACATTCAGTACTATGAGTTCTGCTCTGGGCTTTTTGTGGGGACAAAGGCAGTTGGTGTCCAGATATCTGCAGTTCATAGTAACCATTCATATTTGCGATTCTGTAGGCATAGATTGAACAAACTAACTGAGGATTGTGTAAGGAGGAAACCGAGGCTCTGTGTGCATTGATGAGCACAGACTAACAACTGCTGGATGTCGCACTCAGTGAGACTAGGTCTGCAGAGACCTAAGGGACCCATCTATCCAGCGCTGGGATGGACTTAGACCCACGTGTCTGAGACAAGCCTAGATGATACAAAGAAAGTTTGGTTTCGGTTTTGATTTTTTGGTTTTAAAGCTTCTGGGGAGAAGATGATAGTGTTGAATATTTGTTTGGAGTGTATGAGGCCACAGATTGGAATCCTAGTGACACTAAACAAAAAATAATGAAGTATCCAGGAGCATATAGACAGGTTATATTATAAACATGCTGTTTTGTCTAAGGGACTAGACATCTGCAGGGTGTCCTGTATACCAAGGGACAGCTGTAGTATGTACATAAAAGCATGGAACTGACTGCAGCTTGACAGTGAAGCTATTGTGGATATCCGTGCTTAGAGCTATGCAGTATGCAGATTTGTTTCATCTAGCTAAGTTATCTGGGTGTATATTGTTCACAGAAATAAGAGACACGCACTCTCTGGCCTGTAGTTGATGATGTGAACTTGATTTGCAGATTGGGTTTGACCAAAGAAGAATCAGTACAGCAGAAAGAGGACCAGGAGGAGGCCAAAATCAAGAGTGGGTTGTGTGTCTCTGGAGAGTCAGTGCGGCCACAGCGTGGGCCCAACACCCGTCAACGGGATGGACATTTTAAGAAACGTTCTCGGCCAGATCTCCGAACCAGATCCAGAAGGAATCTATACAAAAAACAGGAGCCAGAACAAGCAGGGGTTGCTAAAGACGCAAATGCTGCACCAGATGTCTCTAAAGATGCTAAGACCAACTCAGCAGGGGTGAACAGTCCCCCTGGGCCAGATGTGTCCTCTGCAGCATCTGGACAGGAGGGTCCCAAGGGTCCCAGTGAACCTGTGGCTTCTCAGATCCAAACAGAAACAGACAACTTGGCATGTGCCTCTGCATCTCCAGACAGAATCCCTACCTTACCTCAGGACACTGTGGATCAAGAGACAAAGGATCAGAAGAGGAAGTCCTTTGAGCAGGAAGCCTCCGCATCCTTTCCCGAAAAGAAGCCCCGGCTTGAAGATCGTCAGTCCTTTCGTAACACAATTGAAAGTGTTCACACCGAGAAGCCACAGCCCACTAAAGAGGAGCCCAAAGTCCCGCCCATCCGGGTAAGAGACTCGGTACTTACTGTCTCAGGTGTCAGATTTCTTTCTGAGGAGCTTTTGGGAAGGGGCATGCATAAGGCAGAGGCTCTTTGGTCCTGATATGAATTACATGAGATGTAAAACTTTCTATAAGAAAGCTTTTCTTGACTGACTTAGGAAAATACACTCCTCTTTTTGTTTTGTTTTGTCTTGTCTGAGACAGGTTTTCCTGTGTATCCCTGGCTGTCCTAGAACTCACTCTGTAGACCAGGCTAGCCTTGAACTCAAGAGATCTGTCTGCCTCCCGAGCTCTGGTACTAAAAGTGTGCACTGCCACCATCCAGCAGACAAATCACTTTTTTGTTAAAATTATCTCAAGGTCAAAATCCTGGGGTTTTACTTTTTTGTTAAGTGTTACATTATTTGTTTCATGACCCACAAGATCCAATTAGAAATTAAGTTTGGGATTAAAGGCGTGCGCCACCACCGCCCGGCTGTTTTTTGGTTTTTGAAACAAGATTTCTCTGTATAGCCCTGGCTGTCCTAGAGCTCACTTTGTAGACCAGGCTGGCCTCAAACTCAGAAATCCACCTGCCTCTGCCTCCCAAATGCTGAGATTAAAGGCATGCGCCATCACTGCCCAGCTTTATAGTTAATTGTTAAGAAAATGAGTTTTCTAGGCTATCACCTCTAAGATGACTTATATTTCAGTTTTGCTTTGTAGTTCCTAAGTCAAGTCACCTGTTACAATTTTTATTAATGCTTTTCTTGCAGATTCAACTTTCACGTATCAAACCACCCTGGGTGGCTAAAGGTCGGCCCACTTACCAGATATGCCCCCGGATCGTCCCCATCTCGGAGTCCTCCTGCCGGGGTTGGACTGGTGCCAGGACCCTCGCAGACATTAAAGCCCGTGCTTTGCAGGCCCGAGGGGCGAGAGGCTACCACTGCAATCGAGAGGCGGCCGCCACTGCCATCGGAGGGGGGGGTGGCCCGGGTGGAGGTGGCAGTGGGGCCATCGATGAGGGAGGTGGCAGAGACAGCAGCAGTGGTGATGGTAGTGAGGCCTGTGGCCACTCTGAACCCAGGGGAGCCCCAAGCACCCCTGGAGAGAGTTCGTCAGATCTACAGCGAACACAACTACTGCCGCCTTGTCCTCTGAATGGAGAGCACACTCTGGCTGAAGCTGCCATGCCGAGAGCCAGAAGAGAGGACTCGACTTCTGTCAGAAAGGAAAAGAGCTGCCTGTTGAAGAGGGTCCCAGGTGTGCTTACAAGTGGGCTGGAAGATGCCTCTCAACCCCCTATTGCTCCCACTGGAGACCAGCCATGTCAGGCTTTGCCCCCTTTGTCCTCCCAAACTCCAGTGGCTGAGATGTTAGCAGAGCAGCCTAAGTTGCTTCTAGATGATAGAACTGAGTATGCGTCTAGTACTGCTTCCCGGGAGAAGGGTAGTGAAAATCAGGGGCCCTCCATCCCCTCAGAGAGTAGTTCTGGACAGTCTCCATTAGGAGATCTGTTAGGAGGAGGAAGTGACCAGGCTTTTGATAATTTGAAGGAGCCTGTAAAAATGGCACCTACTTTTATATCTGAATTGTCATTAGCTAACTACCTACAGGATAGGCCTGATGATGATGAATTAGGGCTTGGTACCACAGGCTCACTCAGAAGGGAAAGTA
>JADRCD010235791.1:0-34826 GCA_019843815.1 Montemys delectorum
GGGGTAAACCAACTCTGAAGAGTGATACCAACACATAGAAGTCTGTTTAGTCAAATATGACACCTGTTTCTTCCAGAAACATAGTCTAGTTCATCAAAGTTGCAATCCACTGTCCACATGCAGTTGGAGTAGACACTGATGCTACAGGCTTGCCAGGCTGCACAAACGGTACTGATGACTCACTTAGATTTGAAAACAACCTGATCAGTATTCAGTACAGGGTCTTTAAATTACATGCTCATTACAGGGTTAGATATTGGGCTTATCCAGGGCTGGAGTGATGGCTCAGCAGTGACTGCTCATCCAAAGGTCATGAGTTCCTCAATTTGCAGGACCCATGTTGTGTCTCACAACCATCTATAAAGGAACCTGATGCCCTCTTCTGTCATGCAGGTACACATGGGAATAGAGATTCATATACATGAATCACACACAAGCACACACACATACATACACACATATACATAGATACATATGCACATGTACATATATATGTATATGTATGTTGCTCCTTCTTTCTGACATAAACTAGAAATGGGTTTTGCAGCTTTGCAGCTTTGTGTTTTATCCTGCAGGGAACTATGGGAAACTCCACAGATCTGAAGATTCTTTGCATTTACTTTGTACCTCCTCTTCCAAGCAGTTCTGTATAGAGCTTTCCACTTCAAGCTAGGGATGAGTCTCTGTCTTTATACCTTCTCTTCTTCCCATTAACCTCAACAAAAAGGCAATATTGTCGGGGCTGTAGGAATAGAGACTAAAAGAATAAAACTAAAAGAGGTGGAGTAGCTTAATCAAGTCTTCCTTTACCATCCCAGTCTGAAAAGTTGCCAAAAATGAGCTTCAGAATGACAGAAGCCCCCCCCACACACACACACACAACAATACCCCTGGTGTCCAACGTTGATATTGCAGTGGGTCCATGTAGTTCCAAAAACAGTTTTAAAACCTGTTTGTGTGTTCTAACAGTGCCCTTCAGCAGAGTTCAACTCAAATACTTACAGCCCCTCTGGGGCCTGGCAAGACTCTAAAATCATAGGGAATGGCCTGCCACCAGACCCTTTCCACTGTCTGGCCCTGGAAAGAAACTCATTTTTTAAAAAAGGGTATTTTGAAGATACTCTGTGACAGCTTTCTGATTTTTCAAAATCCTTACATTCCACTTCAGTCCCAAAATTCCTTAAAATGCAACCCTCCTTAGCTAGATGAGACTAGATAAAATGTTACTTCAACCCATACCTCAATATTATATGAACAGTTCAAAGGAGATGTAGAAGTTTCCTACTTGAATATAGTGAAAGTCACTAAGTTAGATTAATTAGAAAACAATTAGTAAAGAATACAAAATACAGTATTATAAATTTTTATTTTTATTTAAGTGTATGTGTGTGCATGTGTGCACCACATGTGTGCTTGGGGAAGAGGAGTATCCAAGAAGATCAGAAGAAGGCATATTCCTTGGAGCTGGAGTTACTCTTAAAGTATAGCAAGTGCTCCTTACCATTGAGCTACCTCTACAGTCTTTAGAATTCTTTTTAAGATCAGAGTTATAGGCCTTTCAAATAATGTGCCCTTGTTTGAATGGGCTGTAAGAACCCTGAATACAGGCATTAAAAATCTAATGATGCAAACATAGAGTTAGCATGTGATTATGTGTTAGCTCATAAACAATAATTCTAAAGGAATGCCTTTACACTGAAAATGATGTCAGTGAAAGCCATAGACCATCTGTTTTAATAAAAATGTCCCCCATAGGCTCATATATTTGAATGTTTAGTCACCAGGGAGTGGAACTGTTTGAAAGGATTAGGAGGTGTGGCCTTGTTGGAGGAAGTGTGTCATTGGGGGTGGACTTTGAGGTTTCAGATGCTCACACCAGGCCAGCAGTCAGTAAGTCTTAGTCTCTGTCTCTGTCTCCTCTCCTCTCCCTCCCTGCTGCTTCTAGATCAGGATGTAGAACTCTCAGCTACTTCTGCAGCACCATGTCTACCCACATACCACCATGCTCCCTGACATGGTGATAATGGTCTAAGCCTCTGAAACTGTAAGCAAGCTCCCGATTCAATGCCTCCTTTTATAAGTTGCCTTGGTCATAGTGTCTCTTCACAGCAATAAAACAGTGACTAAGACACCATCATTCCAGAAAAATAAACAAAATACTCACACAAATAAGGTCTGGACATAATCCCTTTAAGAAATCTAAAGCATTCTTTATCTCCTTAAATAAATTTTTATTTTTGTTTAGGCAAATATTTTCAAGAGAAAAATTATATTTCAGTTAAAATATCAAAGAAATTACTATTAATAATGAATAATGGGAAATCTAAATCTGTAATTTATATCTTGGTCTCCTTTTTCTCTATAATTCTAGTTTCCTTCTAGTAAGTTCTTAATTCACCTTATTTTATGAATGGCACTTTCAAAATATAAAATATGTGTTATAGGTTCTCATTGGTAAAATGAGATAGAACAAAAGTATTCAAATTAATAAATTTCACGACTAGATATGACAGCAGGTTTAGAAAATTACTGTTACAATATTAATTCACCTCTTATTTCTCACTCCCTAAGCTCTGTGTGTTTGTAGGTTAAAAGAACTGCTCTATTATGCAGACTCCCTTGCAGCTACCAAACAGTGGCCATTGAAAGTGTCCAAGAGCAGCCGGGCGATGGTGGCGCACACCTTTAGTCCCAGCACCTGGAAGGCAGATGCAGGAGGATTTCTGAGTTCGAGGCCAGCCTGGTCTACAGAGTGAGTTCCAGGATAGCCAGGGCTAGAAAAAAAAAAGTGTCCAGGAGCAAACTCTAGTAACATTCTTTACAAGGGCTCCATGATTTGCTCACTTATACCTTGTCCTCTACCTGGAATTGAAAAGCATTGACTAGAATTCTAGAACCCATTTGAGAACCATAAAGACAACAGAGAAAGACTAAAGATGGCTGAGTGGAAGTATAAGTGAAGAAGGGACAGCTGTGACATCAGCACTGAGCATATTTGTCTCTGAGTTCATAGTTTATGAGGAACTATGCTTCTGCTGTGCCTAAGGCACTATTGGGCTGACTTTTCTTCTATGTACAGCTGAACCTATATCCTAAATGAAAGATCTACATCCTCTCAGCTAGGCCCCATCACATTTGTCCCACTGGCTCTTAGGGTAGAACTTCTGAAACCTTGGTGTGTGTATGTGTGTGTGTATGTGTGTGTGTGTGTGTGTGTGTGTGTGTGTGTGTGTGTAACCTAGAATCTGGGGTAGAAGAACTCACATCTCTAAGCTCCCACGTGAGGTTGATGCTGCTTGCCTACAGCTTGGTCTGAGGAGTGAGGTTCTAGAGGTTGTAAATACTAAATGCAAATTACACCCATGTATGATTTTTGTATTTTTTGTTCTTGGGGAGAGAGCTCATTGTTGTCATCATATTCTCAAAGGAGCCAGTCAAACAAGCTATTTAAAGCAGATATTTCATGGGATTAATTGACAATAAAATGACTACAGGGTTGATTTCCCATCCTGGAATCCCCATCTTGGAAGACTTATTCTCTGTTTGCCTGGTTCCCAGTTCACTCCGAATTCTGACCCTGCCTTGCCCTGCCCTTTTCTGGGCTCTGGGAGGAGAACCCTCTCTGAGCTCTGTCCCTTGTATTTTCTTATCAATGCATTCTGATTGGGTTTGACTAACAGAGGGATCAGAAGAGGATGTGCAGAAGAGAGAAGTGGTATTTCCTTCCCTACTTTCCTGCTTTGAGTCTTGTCTTTAATACTGGAATATCCCTCTTCTGGCATACTCCATTGCTCATAGGACTAACCTACTGACAGTCTTCCCTTCTCTTGAGCCCTTAAATTCCCTCTCTCCCTTCCTCTTTTCCTTCTTTTCTTATTTCTTAATAGGTAATTACCTTATTTCTTTATAGGTAATTACCTATAAACAGGGGCTCCCTAAGTAGCTCTGGGTGAACTGAAACTCAAGATCTTCCTGCCTGATCAGAGGCATGTGCTATCAAGCTCGGTATAATTCATTTCTTTGTAGGTCTGTATTTTTTCTCTGACAAGCACATGGAGGATAGGGATGACAGCTTGCTCTCCTCTCTTTCCTCAGTGCCTAACATATGCAGAGACTTCGAGCATCGAAGGAGAGAGGGGGGCACAGAGAGAGGGGAAGCCTCGGCAAGCTTCTCTGTGATTTTACTAGCCTCCCTCGCCTTGGGAGGGAAGCAGCAGTCATCTTCCCTCCTTTTCTAAGAGTTTTTATGTTTCCATGAAATGTCATATGTGCCCTGAAAAGATCAGAAGAGCTGGGACTCAAGCCCCAGGCAGTCACATAAGACAAGCAAGAGGCTGCTGTGTGACAGGGACACCTTGCCAGGTGTGATCAAATGCTTTCACATAACTTGTTCTGCCCATTCCTCTAGGAATGCATCAGATGGCACAGGCTAAAAGCTTTTTATCGTCGTTGTTTGCACAATAATTGGTTTTGGTTTTTTTTTTTTTTTCTTACACCTGAGCATACTATTTATTCCTTGAAAGTCCCCTGACTAAAAGATATGCTGATGGGAAGAGAGAAGACTATGGCTATCTTACGGAAGTTCATTTGGTATTCATAATGGTGCCCTTAGAGATAGGCAGAGAGGATGAAATCATTTCAATAATTGCCATCTCTTCTCCTGCCCTGCCAATAACCCTGCATCTTTACTTTACACACGTCCCTGCTTGACCCACCTGTGCAGGGTCTTTATGAGCCCAACCACAAGGCGCACAGTCATCTGCCTTATTCTGTATGCTTTTCTCCCTCTGCATGCTTCATCTCCTCTGCAAGACCTCCAAAAATAAATAAATAAATAAATAAAGTAGTGTGTCGTGGCAGCTGAGTACATGCCAGCGACATTCACAGCCAAGTCAGCATCACTTGCACTGAAAGCCTTTGTTGTCTTTAGGAAGCGTGTGTGAGGGCTCCTGGTGACTCAGGGACGCTGGTTATTAATCACATTGTTTAGTATCATTCTTCCCGTTGTGCAGAGCAATGTAAATGACATCTGTCTCAAAGCTCACTGTCGATGTCTTCTTCTTCAGCCAGACCCTCTGCCTCAATCCTGCCTCCTTTGATACTGGGCTTAATATTAGATCCCTAGTGAGTCTCTTGCTGGGATGCCTAACTCAACAGAGCACCAATCACACTCAAACGTCAGTTTTGGATCTCCAGATGGTGCTTAGGGGTGGGTGTGCAGCTGGGGAGCTCAACATGTATCCAGTGTAGACCAGGCCCTAGGATGATCTCTGGCCCTGGGTTTGATCCTGAGCCCAAACAAAACTAAACTAAAACCTAATACCTGTCAGTCTTGAAACAGGACGATGGCTTACCTGTTATGTTGAAGGAAGGCTGACTCCCACTTTTTCCCCTCCTGAGAGCAATTAAAAGAAGTTGTAACAGAAGAAGAGGGAGAGGAGGAATAACAAAAAGGAGGGGGTGGGGTAGTGATTGCTTCCTCATTTTCTCCAATTCAGGTCCGTGAGCTGTCCTTAGGGAACTGGCTCTCCCTGTGTAGAAGTCATCTCCCTCTGACGTTAGCCCCTTGTGAGGAAAGTATAGGAGTTTTCCATTATACGAAATGCAGGAGAGTATGAATTTATTTGAACTCAACGTAACATTCCTGTTATCTAAGTTTCAGTGCTAGGTAAGATCTGCTAGAAGAGAGACCCTAGGGTGACTCAGACACAAAGAAGTCCGGTCCTCAGGAGCCCTCAGGATGGGTGGCCTCAAGAGGAGCTAGAAAAACAGATCCTGTTTTGATAGGTCCTAAGACATAGCAGTCCAGCTGGGTGGTGGTGGCACACGCCTTTAATCCCAGCACTTGGGAGGCAGAGGCAGGTGAATTTCTGAGTTCGAGGCCAGCCTGGTCTACAGAGTAAGTTCCAGGACAGCCAGGACTACACAGAGAAACCCTGTCTCGAAAAACAAAAAACAAAAACAAAACAAAACCCAACAATAAAAAGACATAATAGACCCAGGATAGAGCCCCACCTTGGGTAGGATATATCTCTTCTACAGAGAGCTGCCCAGGAGCTGATGAAGTAAATTCTTTATGCAGCTAGAAGATATGGGAAATGTATGAGTTCATTCTCCACACCCTGCCCTCTGGTGGCTCCCAAGGGGCTTGGCTGTACAGCTTCCCAAGGCTTTTGGTCCTCAGAGCTGGCAGCCTGTGACAGACAAAATCCATTTTCAGGCAGCCCCACTTGATTTTCAAAACCCCAACCAACCATGTCCTTGCAAGAAGAGGGAGGGAGGGAGAGATCAACCTGCTGTTCAAGGTGATCTGATTCTCTTTACTAGTAATGGCTTAGAGACAGCAGACATAATTCTGGACATCAAACCTGAAAGTTTCGTCTTTGCTCTTAAGAACAAAAGAGGGTTTCCTTTCTTCTGTCTCTCCGTCTGACCTGCAGCAGCCATCTCTCAACCATAAGCATATATGCCTAAAGACAAAAGCCAGATGGCAGACCATTGAATCTGTAAGAACCTGGCTCTTTGATGACATCACTTTATTACTGTACCTTGGAATCCCTCTTCCAGCTATCCCACTACAGGAGATTACAAGTGCGTTCTCTTTTTAAGTCCTGCCCTTTAAAAATGTTACACAAGAATATATTAACATTTTCTAGTATATAGACTCTACTAACAATTCGTGCCACTGAACGAGTAAATGCCCAGAGCATATGCCCCGTGTGAGATGGGTAACAAAGACTTCCTTGCTATACCTTCCCTTTTTCTGTGTGCAATGAGTGCAAAGTGCTGTAAAGGGAGGAGACCAAAGACGGCTCGGCCTCAGTGAGAGGGAGACTGGCTATTTATAGTGAAGATGGATTTAGGGGCCTTTACAAAGACACATGGTAAAACATACACCCTTGTTGACCAGCTGCTCCAGCGGGGGGGATAGTGATGCTGGTGAAAAGCTGTGACTCACCCCTCAGAAGAGTGAAACCACAGGAAAGTTCAGCTGGTAATGATGCACGCATGCTGACTACAGCCTAGGAAAGACCCCCTGCATTGACTGCCCCCAACCCTCCAGCCAGTTATTTCCTCTTTCATTCCATCACTAAAGAGCTCCCTTCCTTGGATTTTGAGCTTGTGGGAACTCCACCCTTTGACTAATTCACCTTCAAATAAGAACGAGGTCTTGATGTATTACAGTGGGAAGCTGGGCCATGCTCATCATAATCCATCATCCCAGTCAGCTGATGGTGAACTCCCAGGATAAAGAAACCCAACATGTTGTTCTGACATGTTGGAGCCATGTGTCATCTAAGCCTGGAGCTCTGGTGATCTATAATGACCTCTGGTCATCTATAATCACCAAGGTGGCCCAGTTCAGAATAGAGACCGTCCTGGGTCACGAAGAGCATTTAAAACCCCTACTCAGTGCTGAGAAAGAAGGAAAGATTTTTATGATGCTGATTGGCATTAAACACATTGGCTCTTTCGACCTACCCACTTTGGCACATTTAATAATCTGGTCAGGAAGCAGACATCAGGATACCAATTTCTTATGTGATGTAGATAAAAAAAAAAAAATCAAAGCTTTCCCAGATGTCATTTCATGTCTCTTAATCTTTATCACTGATTCCTAGAACTGTCTTTCAAGGCAGCACCAGTCAATGCCAGCCAGGATGTACACACGTAGATGCTGCCTTGATATTGGCAGCTGAGTGGTTGCTGAAATTGTCTCCTTCCTGTTTGGTTTTGGGCCTTTGGGAAAACGCTCAAGAGCCCACACTGCTCCGCTGCTGCCCAAGACGAGAAGTGATTGCCCTAACATGTCCTGAAAGTAAAACCAGCCCTCATCCAAGCACCTCCTTACTTAACCAACTTTCCTGGTCAGAGACTGCCTCTCTGAAGAGGGCTTGAGCCAGAAAATAGAAAGATTGCAAAGTCAGTTCTAAAGTCACGCAACTATGAATCAACTGGTCCTCGTAACTCATCCATAAGGAGGCCGAGGGTTTGGATGAAATGCTTCATTTTCTTCAGTATCTTTAAGACGCCACATGTCTAGTGAGACTCTTTTCTTGGCTGAGACTCCAAGGACACAAAAATGGAACACTTTGTACCTACATTCTCCACACATGCACTCCTCCCACGGCCTTAGAAGCTGTTCGCAGCTGCAGAGAACAGGAAGCGGGGGCTACCTCAAATCATGAGCAACAGACTTTCCTCTGGTGATACAACAATCCTACTTATTTTAACAAAATCTTGGTTTCCCATAAAAAGGAAAGCTAGCTAAATATACAGAAAAGTTTAATTAAGACATCATTCTTTGCTACATTTTACCAGAAAAAAATAAACAATGATGATTAATTCTTTCTCAAAGAGGGCCCCTGGATGGAATGAGAATGTCTGTCTGGTGAATGGTGTCTCCTCAGCACTCCTTTCTCTATCCCCACACCTGACATCACCATGTTACAGCACAGAATCAGCTCCCCTCTCTTTACCTCCATCATGAAGAGCCATGTGGACTTTGGGAATTTAAACTTTAAAGCAGCAACGGAGACTTTATCATAAGCAAGCTTTAGAGTATTGCTACACA
The DNA here is from genome assembly GCA_019843815.1 of Montemys delectorum. NCBI lineage: Eukaryota > Metazoa > Chordata > Mammalia > Rodentia > Muridae > Montemys > Montemys delectorum. The sequence goes on from JADRCD010235791.1 coordinate 8,576, forward strand.
AGGCAACTCGCTCAGTCCTGTCTACTACGACTTTCCACTGAAGTATTACTGTCCTTTTTCTCAGTCTTACCATCCAGGGCAATGTAGGACTGGTGGCCTAGCAGTGTGTTCCTCAGGAAGTGAGGCCCAAATCAACGTAGTCCCAGAATTGTACTCTCTCCTAAACAAACAATAAATTAAAATGTGGTAAAGGATTAAGAACTGGGTTAGTAGCTGGACTACTGTGGTTCCCACCTTCAATCCCAGCACTTAGGAGGAGGCACAGGCAGGTGGGTCTCTGTGAGTTTGAGGACAGCCTTGAGGTCTACAGAGCTAGTTCCAGAACAGCTACATTTACTTACACAGAGAAACCCTCTCTCCAAAAAACAAAAACAAAAATCAAAAACAGAGAAAGAGAGGGAGGAGGGGGAAGAGGAGGAGAGGAGAGAAGAGGGAGGGGAAGGGAAGGGGGAGGGAAGGGAGAGGGAAGGGGAGGAGAGAGAAGGGGAGGGAAGGAGAGGGGAGAGGAGGGGAGAAAAGAGGAGGGGAGGGAAGGGGAGGGAAGGAGGGGGGAACCGGATTAGTAACAAGAATGTTCTGAGAGCCACATCCTTTGCCTGTAACAGTCACAGCGTCTCACTACTCTGAAGTGAATGTTAATTTTCTATTTTTCTCTTTCTTTCTTTCTTTCTTTCTTTCTTTCTTTCTTCCTTTCTCTCTCTCTCTTTTTCTTGCTCTTTCTTCCTTCCTTCCTTTCTTTCCTTCTTCCTTCCTTCCTTTCTTTCCTTCTTCCTTCCTTTCTTCCTTTCTCTCTCTCTCTCTCTCTCTCTCTCTCTCTCTCTCTCTCTCTTTCTTTCTTTCTCTCTTTCCAGAGTGTACAACTGAGACTGAGAAGTGATGTCAAATAACCATCCTGGATCCTGTTGGAAATGAGAAGCACGTCAGGGATTTGAGCTCAGGCTTTCTTCTTCCCAAGCTAGTCTTAAAAATGGAGGAATGAGGACAATTACAGGACAGACTGTCCAACATGCACTGCTCTCCTTCTCCATCCCCTATATGCCAACAGCCTTCAGTTACAAGGCAGGCATTCCTGGTAGGGAGTGTGCTGGGACTGAAGGTATCCCTAACATATTTCTGAGCTGGCTGCTCTTGAGATGTGAAATCGCTACCAGCTGAAAGCAGAGTCCATGTAGGCAGGATGCTGATGATAGAGGTGGAGGTCCTCTGTAACACATAAAACCCCCTATCAAATAAGAGGACCCAGACCAGTACCCAGGACCACGGTGCTCATTTGCATGTCATAACCTTCCTCTAAGTGGCTTTGGGTAGCCCCAGTTCTTCAACCACAAGAGAACATCTGGCCACACAACAGTGGTGAACAGTCAAGATGATCCTACCAGACAACAGCAATGAGTGTCCCCTTCTAGCCTTAAGTCTGGGACAATGGATCAGGACTTTAGCCCCAAAGGCCTTTCTCAGAGATTAGTTTTCTTTTTTCTTTTTCTTTTTTTAAAAAAGATTTATTTATTATTATATGTAAGTACACTGTAGCTGTCTTCAGATGCACCAGAAGAGGGCGTCAGATCTCATTATGGGTGGTTGTGAACCACCATGTGATTGCTGGGATTTGAACTCAGGACTTTTGGAAGAGCAGTCAGTGCTCTTGACTGCTGAGCCATCTCTCCAGCCCCCCGGAGACTAGTTTTCTAGTTCTCATTTCTGCCTTAAAAGTTGATGGATCAGACACTGATGCTCCTCCTCCCCATTAACCCTGAAAGCTGTGCTATGGGGTAGCATACCTAGTGTAAAATCTCTGCTCTGCCATTGGAAGCTGTTAACCTTGGGCAAGTTTCCTGACCCCATCAAACTGCATTATGCTCACCTATAAAATCATGAAAAAGAATATGCATAGTACAAACTATAAAATACATGGTATGGGCCATTCACTGGTTCATGGGCAACCTATCAGCAGCCATTTCCCAAAGAAAAATGATCTCCCTCCTCACACCAGCCATATTTTGCCAATGGTTGCTCCACTAGGGGTAGAGCCTCATGAGACCCTCTCCCATCCCTGCTGCTATGTGGACAGGTTTGGATCTTTTGAAACTATCTTTGCAGGTAGCCATAGCTGCTGTGAGTTCATGAGTGTGATAGGCAAGTCATATGGATTTCAGAGCCCTTCACTCCATCCTCTGGCTCTTACACTCTTGAGGAGGTTGATAAAGATAGGTCATTTAGAGCTCACCATTCAACTCCCATCCATTCTCGGCACCTTGACTAGTGATCAGTTTCGCATTGACTGATAGCCACTTGACAGAGGCTCCTCTGACTGAGGTTGAGAGGACAAACCTATGAGCATACACAGAAATATTTAGAAGAGAGCTTGATGTGTCTGCTTGGTAAACAATGGTAATGGTATGTCCCTCTATGGCCCATAACCTTCCCGGTAATGGAAGTTTGACCAGGTTTATAGTACCAAGCATGAATTCCTCCTCTGGAGCAGACCTCAAACCCAATCTGAAAGCCATGCCCCGGCTGCCACAATGGTTATGTCCTGCCTGACAGATGGATACAGAAGCATGCAGGATTCACCACTGGGTAAGTCCATTTATGACTGTTTTTCCTGAATGACTAGCATAGTGCCTTCCAGAATTGTGAAATCTAGCCAGGGGGCAGAAAGCTTATGGGTTAATTCCACTTTGCCTTTTCTATGTCCAGGTGCAGCATGTTGTGTCTTCAGCAACAGGATCTTATCATCTAGTTGTAACAATACCCTTTCCCTTTGTACCCAGCTGTGGTGGTCTGAATGAGAATGACTCCCATAGACTCATATATTTGAATACTTAGTCTCCAGTTGGTAGAACCAGTTAGGAAGGATTAGGTGGTATGGTCTTGTTGGAGATGTGTCACATGGGAGAGGGGAGGGTTTTGAGGTTTCAAAATACTCCCATCATTCTCATCGTCCCCCCCACCTTGCTCTCACTCCTCTTCCCCCAAACCCCAGCTTCATGGTTGTATCTCAGGATATGAACTCTCAGCTACTACTCTCATGATTGTCTGCATGTATGCTGACATGATCCCTGGCATGACGATGATGGACTCTAACCATAAGCCTCAAATAAACTCTTTATTCTGTAAGTTGCCTTGGTCATTGTATTTTGTCACAGAAATTGAAAAGTGTTGGAGATAACCAGTCTAGAGATGCTCCCCTCTCAGCATGTCAGTTCTAGAGAAAACATCAGATGAGATTCAGAGACACCGGCATGTCTTCCACACAGGCTCCTTCTGAAGAAACCTGCAGTTCACTTGTCTCTCTACATGCTGAAGAGTCGGCCCTGAATTCTGCCTGCCAAACAGGATGGCCCTGAACCAAAAAAAGGCCATGTTTCATCCACACCCTCACTCAGGTCTGCTGACCTTCCCAGCCCCAACCATCCCTTTCCTAGGGCTCACCCTAGTCTCAAAACGCAAGCACTCGCTTCCTAAAAGATACTCCAGGTATCAAGAAAAGTGTCTTCAAGCTGACCATGGTCACTCACACCAATGATCCTAGCACTCAGAATGTAGAGACAGAAGGCCACTGAAACTGTAAGCCAAAATAAACCTCTCTGCTATTTAAGTTGACTAGCAAATGGTGTTTGTTTGTAGCACTAGGAAGCTGGCTAACACATCTAAAGTGTCAAGATCTTAAGGCATAAAGGATACTGAAAAAATGCTGCAGGATATAATTTTTGGTGGCACCAACCTACCCCATCTCAGGTTCCCTAGGTTCAAATGAAGTTAGGCTTGAGGTTTAGTGTTGTGTCTGCCTTAAGTTTCTTCTTTCTCAGACAAACTTTCTCCCTAAGCAGTGGTGTTTTTCTGGTTTTGTTTTTTGTGTGTGGGTTTTTGGGTTTTTGGGTTTTTTTTCCAGAGCTACCAATCAAGTAGGCTTTGCAAGCTTCATGGTTACTTTGAATTTTTCCTAGAAAAATCTTTTTTTCTTTTCAGCCGAAGAAATTTCAACATACAAAGAGTAACATTAATATGTAAATTAGCATACTGTAAAATTCATTTTGGTGCCTCAGAGGCAGTATTTTTATAAATACAGAAACATAATTATGCATCCTCTAGAGGACTAAAAATAATTATACAAATTTACAACAAAGCCCAAGGCTGTGTTTCCTCTTAACTGACTGTTTTTAATATCATTTAAATCTTGTTAGAACTTAATTACCAAATCTCTCTTGTAATAATTCAGGTGGAAGATTTAAAGTCTAAACTTGCCATTCACAGAACAGAACCTAATCAGAGAAACAAAGGCACCAAGGCACTCATTGCCCAAACAGGACAACAGAAGGGACTTCATCAAGAGGGGGCCATGTTGGGTACTGAGGCAAAGAAGGCTGCTGCGAGAAAGCATGGATACACAAGCCTTGTTAAGATTTGTTAACCCACCACTTCTTAGGAAGACACAATTACATAGAGTGATTATTACAGATTATACCCATTCTGCCTCTGCTTTAGTTTTCTATATGCATCTCGTCTTTTTCAAATTAAGATAGGTATAATTTGGGAGCAACATTTTTCATACTTATTAAATTGCCCTTTCTAGAGTCTATCTAGAAGTGTGTGAGTGTGTGTGTGTGTGTTTGTGAGTGTGAGTGTGTGTATGTGTGTGTGGTGAGTGTATGTATGTGTATGAGTGTGTGTGGGTGAGTGTGTGTGTGGTGTGAGTGTGTGTATGGTGTGAGTGTGTGTGTGTGTGTGTGTGAGTGTGTGTGTGTGTGTGTGAGTGTGTGTGAGTGTGTGTGTGTGTGAGTGTGTGTATGGTGTGAGTGTGTGTATGGTGTGAGTGTGTATGTGTGTGTGTGTGTGTGGGTGAGTGTATGTGTGTGTGTGTGTGTGTGTGTGTGTATTTCGTAGCCAAAGACTGGCTTGTGATAATGTAGAACAGAACAATGAGAGAAGTCATGGTCCAATTTATGCTGTTTTGATTGTGCTTACTTATTAGTACTTTGAGAACTCGGGTTCCTCGTTGTGAAATGAAAAGGGAAAGAAATTCAAACGCTTGAAATGCAAATACACTTCCATTTGCCATTAGTTAGTCAGAGTTTCCAGGACTTACAGATCCCTGGAAAATTAATTAGTGACTTTATTCAACAAAGAATAATAATTTGTTTATGTGTGAAATCTCTAATGTAGGTTGTTATCCATTATTGCGGCAGAAGCTGACCAATTAATTTTCCGGGAGCTGTCTGTAGCAGTTTTATATTGGGGACGTCTATACAAAGTCATGATTTACCACAAAGTGTCAGTCAACTCGGAGAAAAAAATATTAATCAAAGTAAATGTTTGACAGCATTAAGACGAATCAGCCACTGGTTGAATTTTTCAGCCATTTATTCTGGTTTTATGTAGATATAGAAATATACAAACATGTCTTTGGCATATGAATATCTTTATACGAAGCCACCTTACAGTGACTTCTATCCTATGGAAAAGTATATAATACTAAAAATCTTTTTACATAATATAGTCTTTCTGCTTCATGTTCTTGCTGGGTATAGTCTCTTTCAGATACACAATCTAAGTTGGGCTAGTTATTAATGAATAATATAAGCTGGATGTGTTGGCCTTTGATCTCAGCACTGGGGAGACAGATACAGGTATCTGTGAGCTCCAAGCCAGCCAATGCTACATAGTAAGAGCCTGTCTCAAAAAATAAAACTAAACATAATTCAATTGGAGCAATATTGATGGTATTTGTGATTTGGGGAAATTCCAGTCTAAAAGTGCTTAAGTCGTCACATCACCCTCCTGCTTGTCATGTCACTGGTACAATGGAGCCCTGAAATAAGTAGACAGACCTCTATGCCTGCATATGTGAAAGACAGTCTGTCCAGTGTAAAGTGCAGATGTACAAGCGGCCCAGCAGAGTCTCTCTAAGAGGCAGAACTCTTCACTTCTTCTTGTCGGTGATAGAATGTTACCCACGACCCATTACAACTGGGGCTTGGAAAGACAGCTCAAGGGATAAAATTCCTACTGTGTAAATGTTAGGATCTGAGTTCAAATCCCCAACACCCATGGGAAAGCCAGGGTTCCATGCTTGCAGTTATGGCACTGGGAGACAGAAAGAAGCCTTGGGCTGGCCGGCCAGCTAGTCGAGACAATAGGTGAGCTCCAGGTTCAGTCATTAAAAACATAGGAGGAAAATATCCAGTGTAGACCTAGGTGAACTCTACATGGACACACACACACACACACACACACACACACACACGTCCTTTTAAAACAGAAAAGGCAAAAAAGCCCTAAATATGTCGCCCTGGTTACTTAAAAGGAAAACACAGGTGAATTCTTTCTAGAGATATACACAGGCCTCATAGTCTGTGGCCATTTCCTCTGAGGCCAGTAGAGGAAGCCATCCATGATGGCTGCCCACTACACGTGTCTGTTGCTCTCGCCAGCTACTGTTTAGTAACAAGGGTTGTTTGTTCTTCTCAGTCATTTGAACTTTCTCCATTTGTGTTTACCTTCACGTCCAAACTAGACCAACTCTGCTCAGAGTTAATTCCCCAATTTCATGATGGCTACAGTAGGGAACGGAGAGTGGATCTGAGTCAAAAACAGCAGACAGGAAACAATGGGAGCAGGCAGCACTCCAAGAGCTTTGGCGTGCTTTGCGGGAGGAGACTAGCTCTGATTGATGTTATCAAAATGCTTGTCTTTCCTTTGATTGGTATTCCAGACCCTTGCTACAATTACTGATGCTGGTGACAACTATTATCAGAGTCTTTTATGGTTTGATGTTGGAGAGAGAGGGGCTGCATTGGACTTCACCCGAACATTTGCACATCTGCCTCAGTTTTACCTAAAACCCATTATTTTGCAAACAAAAACATAGAAAGCCAACATAGTAGTCATTATCTCGCATATTCTTCTGTTAAAAACTCTCCAGTTCTCGGTAGGGGGTAGATCAACTCTGGCCCGCCCCAGGTATACTAAGGGCCCGATGGACCTTCAGAATGTCCTCTGCAATCTGCAATCTGACAAACTAGAAGCATCACTTGGAATCTGTTGTTTGCCCTGGGTTATGATGTAACAGCAGGTTAACAGCCAGCTGCAGAGTCCTCTGGGTTGCTGCTCTTCAACAGGAAGTGATGAAAGGGCCACAAGTTCCTGAAAAATGACCTTGCCCCAAAAAGCTTGACCTCCACACCGCAGAGGTGGCTCTCCATAGTTGGAAGACTGGGGAGAAGGATCGTAAGAGAAGTATGACTGTGCCCTTACTCTCAGGTTAGCCCACTATCGGTTAAAATAGCTGCCACTCTGACCTTCATGCATGTTCTCTTTAAATTTGACTGAACAAAAGCTTTCCCATTTTCATGCCTCTGATATCTACAGGATTGGAATGTTTTGTCTCTGTTTCCAGGAGGGAGAACATTATGGGAACCTGGAAAATGTGATTTACAAATGCTTAGTTCTATAACTCAGGCCATTTTTCCTGTTTTATTTGGGACTAGTAAGAATATTGAAAGGAATTGGTGTTTTGTTTTGTTGTTGTTTTTTATTGACATCATTATTTAAATACATCTTTACACATCATGAAACACTTACTTTCTCTAAAAGGTATTTTTGGATTTTAAAAAAAGGAGTTAACTTAAGTACACAGGGAAAGGGGGTGATATCTCACTTACCTTATGCTATAAAGCCAGGACTTAGAATTGTGCCCTGCACATCGTCAGCACTTAACAAATATTTGCTGGCTGACTGACTGGCTAGCTGGCTAGATGGATGACTAGATGAGAGAGTAGGCGAGTAGTGTATGGATGTATATATGGATGGGTGAATGGATGGAACTAACATCAATAGCCATGGTAATGTTCTACAGCGAGTATTATCCTGCTGGCTTGATCACCATAGGCATCAAATCTTGCAAAAATAGCAAGTGAAACACCTCTATTCATTCCAGTATCTAGATGAACCTTTACTAGTGTGCATGTGTGCATGCATGTGTGCTTGTGCCAGAGAACAAGCTTCAGGAGTCAGTTCTCGTCTCCCATCATGTGACTTCAGAGACTGAATTCCGGTCATCAGGATTGCTAGTGGCTACTTCACCCTCTAAGCATCTCTCCACCCTGATTATGATTCCTTTACTGTACATAAACGAAGGCGTGTGGTCTGAAAGACCACAATCAAATTCACTTTTGCTCCAGCATTATCTCCCTTTACTGATGGAATTGTGGGAGATGTGTCTCCTTTGCTCTAAGATCGTTTCCTAATTAGTTTTGGAATTTAACTAGGAAGTGAGTGTGGGAGTAAGTTGTAGCATGCTGAGGGAGTGAAACTCTACTTCATTCCATAAACATTCACAGATGTCCACCACTTACCAGGCACTATGCTACATAAGCACTGGATATACGAAGATTAAAGCTTCTCTCCAAAACCCCACTACCATTAGGAAGGACATTAGTTTCTTTTATTATTATTATTAACTTATGTTTACATCTTGATCACAGACCCCTTCCATCCTCTCCTCCCAGTCCTCCTCTCCCACCTCCCCCTTCTCTCATTTCTCCCCACTTCTCCTCAGAGAAGGGAAACTCCTCCACCGTGACCCCCACTCCCACCTACACCCCCAGTACCAACCTGCCCTGGAATATCAAGTCTCGTCGGGACTAAGCGCATCCTTTACCACTGAGTCCAGACAAGGCAGTCCAGCTGGGAGAAAGGGATCCAAGGGCAGGCAACAGAGTCCAAATCAGAGACAGCTCCCACTCCAGTTGTTCGAGACCCACATGAAGACCAAACTGCACATCTGCTACATATGTGTAGGAGGTCTAGGTCCAGTCCATGTATGCTCTTTGGTTGGTGGTTCAGTTTTTGTGATCCCCCATGGGACCAGGTTAGTTGGCTCTGTAGGTGTCCTTGACCCCTCCAGCTCCTCCATCCTTCCTCCACTCTTCCATAACACAGCCTCTCCATCAGCTGCTGAATGAAGTCTCTCAGATGACAGTTGCACTAGGCCTCTGTCTTTGCTGGTGGTGTCCCAGATGGACCCAGCAGGCAGGGGCAGGGCATTTGTTTCTTAAGTGGCTTCATTCAGACTTACTGAACCATCTACTCTATTTGCAAATGCAAGATAGTAACATGGAAACTATTCATTGCGATCTTAATCTTTGCCTGTGAGTTAAGTGGGGACCTGCATTATCCCATTTGACCCTCAGAACATCTCTATCCTGCAGTCGCTACCACTAGGATAGATGTGCTAGTTACAAAGTCAGATAATTTGACCAGGACCACCTGGTGGGCATTCAAGCTCAAACAGACCCAAGCTCTAGAATCCAAACACTCACCTTGGACTGTTCTCTACTAACTTGCATGACAAAAAAAGAAACAGTTCCCCTGAAGTAAATACCACAAATGTGAGGTCATACAGCCCACATTTATTCCAATGGACTCCTTCCATTTCCAAGTCTCTACAAGGCAGTGACATCTTTGGACTTCACTTTCCATGTCAATCAAATATAAGTTGGCGGTTGGTTATTTGACCAGATTGTAGTATGGGTTTGTGGTGCACATGTGTCTATGCTTCAGGAAGAATCATGGTGATTTTTATTCCTTTAAAAAGAGAAAAATAAATGGATGGATGGATGGATGGATGGAAGGTATCAGAACATAATTTATGAGTAGGTCTTAGATCTACACTATGAAGAGTAGATTAGGGAAAGTGGCTTTCCTTAGTTGAGTTTCTAGTAATGATCTCTTTTGCCCTAACTCTTACTCCACACCCTTCTGACTTCAATACTTCCCCATCTGTCAGAAGAGCACTCAGAAAGCCACAACACCAACTGACATGTGCATAGTCACTTTCCTCATCATTTTGCAAAACATCTGACAAAAGGAAGAAGAGAGATGGCTCAGCAGTTCAGAGCATCTGCTGCTTTTGCAGAGGACCTGGGTTCCATTCTCAGTACCTAACAGGGAGGCTCATAACTGCCTGTAATTCCAGTTCCAGAGGATCGGATGCCTTCTTCTGACTCCTGCCTACACATGGTATGGATACATACACTCAGGCACGCATGCACACACAACATAAAATAAATGAATCTTTTTTTAAAAAAAAAAAAATCTAATGGAAACAATTTAAGGCAGGTGGGGTTTCTAGCTCAGAGGAAGCAATCCATCATGACAGGGAAGTCATGGCAACTGGAGAGGCTCTGTCTATGGTGGTGGGAGGCTGTGCCAAGGCTCGTTTTTTACCTTGGCAGCAAGGTAAGGAAGCAGAGAGCTCAGTTGGAAGTAAGGCTGGCCTATTATCCTCCAAAGCTTGCCCCTGTGGCCCACCTCTGCCAGCCGTGCCTCCAGCCACAAAAGTTCTACAAGATCCAAAAAGCATCAGAATCAGCTAAGGTCTAAGTGTTCAAGCACACACACATATGGAGGTGAAACTGTCCCGCAGTTTCACGAACTGGGTTCTCTCTCGACCTAAGGGAGAAGAAAGACCTGAAACACAAGAGTTCGAGAACAAAAGAACACGAAGCCAAGTTGCGTTCCAATCAAAGCTTCGACTTTACTTTCGGGGGTTCGGGATTTATATGTACACGGGGGAAGCGAAGAGTGGATCTCTAGTTAAAAATGACATTTGCATAACAGTCAGGAAGGAATCAGGAAAGCGGGGCTGCCAGGCGTGAGTTCTTGAGGGCAGTGGCTCAGGATGTCCAGCCAGCAGGTGCACCTTTCTCTGGAATCCTCAGAGCAGTGGGCCTTTTTCTTGGCACAGCAGGCATGAGCTGAGTCTCCTGTTGCAAGGTCTTGGAGCTGAGGCAGGAAAGGGAGGGACCCAACATGGAGCGGACATGTTTACACCCAAACCGTAATAGTGTTGGGCAGTCATTTGAAAGAAGTAAAACTCCGTAGTTGGTCACAGCAAGCCTCTAAAGTTCATTCTTGGGCTCTAAAGCTAAGCCAGATCAAAATAGTATAGCCTTTTTTATGTATCGCTCACCTGACGTATAAGGTGCGTGTTTGATGCTGAGTGCCACCAGGAAAACACTCCTCCCAACTCAGGTCCTGCCACATACCTAACGCATAGTAAATGGTGAGGAGTACAGGGGATGGCTAGAAAATCACTGGCTTTGATTCCTTATGTTCTCAATCTTGGCTGACTGTCTGGTTTTAAACAAACAATGGTATCCCTTTAAGTCCAGCTTTTCTATCTATAGAAGGGTGTGCCCCAATACCTCCTTTACAGGCTTAATGAGCTAACAATCTTAATAGCCAGAAAAGCAGACAACCGATGCCAGGGTCTCCTTCCTCTCCTGGGCAACAAATAAACTGTCAATCATCATTTCTACTCTTACAGATGAGTCCATTCCATGAGTTTTCTCTTTGATTGAGATCTTTCTGCCTTCCCTGATCTTATTTTGCCTTTATGTACCTCAGTGGGATTTTATGCTAAATTATCTCATTGTTTTCCTGTGCTTAATTTGATGCATTAGATTGATTGAGATATCATTTCTGTCAGATACTGTTATTCTACTTTGTCTGCACTTCCCATTGAAATCAAAAGAATCCCATCCCTCAACAGATACCCTCAGATAGAAAAAAACAGTCACTTACTACTTGCTGACGGACTGTCAATTCTGTCAACTGTCAGCAATGCTACACCAATTAACTGCACCTGAAAGAATTGTGGGAGCACCTCTATCTCTGTCATATTACTTGTTTTGTCCTATTGTTATGAAGACTCGACAAAATCATGTCATTTAGTCAAGTTTTCAAAACAACAACAAAAACAAACCAATAGAGTAAGCAATGATTTGTTCTAAATCAAGTATCTGGGCTACCTCCACAGGTTGTGGATTTTGCTTCCCATTTACAACAGATTCACAAAGACATACGATATGCGAAGTGCAAAGGACTGTTAGAAGTGCGGACTGTTAGAAGTGCGAAGGGCTTCCAGCAAGGAGACTGGAGAGGCAGAGGCAAAGGTCTGGAGAGGTGGAGGGAGTGGTTTGGTTAAGGCCACATGGTACCTAAAGATAAAGAGTCAGAACAAGGTCCCCGCGTCCAAGCTGGCAGGCAAGGGGCCCTCCAGCATACCCACAAGTTAAGTACAAGGCTACTTGGGCTCTTTCTTCATGATATAGCCCTAAAAACACAGGAAGTAGAACCTGATGATTAGTGTAAGGCTGAAGAACTGGAAAAGAAGCCACTCTGGCGTCCTGTCTGATTATGTCAAGTCAGCATATGGACCTCCTTGCTTGCCATTCAGTGGGCAGGGAGGAAGCAAAAACCCTTATTAGCTCTGCCAACTTTAGCCATTAAAACCGAATTCTGGAGTGCTCTGGCCGTGTCTTTACGTTCATAAAAAGGTTCACTTCCCTTTTCTCCCAGATTGCCCTGAATTGCCCGATTTTCATCAGCCAAAGTCATGTGTGCCAATGAGATTCAGGTGGGCTGACATGAAGAGTCATTCAGTCATCTTGACCTAGTTGCACCTCAGCTTCCCTTGGTCTTTGGCCTCATTGCTGATGGGTTTCCCTCAGCTCTGGAGACAATGGCATTGTTATAGTTAGCCACTATAGGGAGATTTACTGTGCTCTCTAGCACACTAGTCTGGAGTTTGCCCATGCTCAGGCTAGCCCTCAGTCATCTTGTCTCCTTCTTGCCATACCATTTCTAGCCACAGGCTAGACCAGCAGATTGTGATACTCTAGACCAATCCCCACTGCCTTTAACAATAGTCGTCCTCCTGCTCCTTTTCTACCCCTACCTCCCAATCTACACCAGAGCCTACATCACCAATGAGCCATCCCTCGCCATACAGATATTACCTAACCGTAAGCCCAAACCCGCTTCTCTCTGTAAAGCCTTCTTCTATGCTCTAGAAACTCAGCAGCAGCAGCAGCAGCAGCAGCAGACTCTCCCTCATCTTCCTCCATTTCAACATGTTTTCCCCAGGAGCAAGAATCAGACTGATAGCTCAGAACATAGCTTCCAGTAGCAGCACACTCCTTTAATCCCAACACTTGGGAGGTAGAAACAGGTGGATCTCTGTGAGTTGGAAGCCAGCCTGGTCTACAGAGATAGTTGCAGGATAGTCAGGGCTTACACAGTGAGACCCTGTCTCGAAAACAAAAAACAAGACAAAAACAAACAAAAGAATGTGACTTTTGGCAGTCTGCTCCGCTGAAAACTGCATCTCAAGGCTAGGTGACATAAATATTCGCCTAGAAACCCCTTGTGACACCTCGTCTGTCTGTCCGTTCTCCTTCAAAACCCTGGCTTCTTTTTAAAGTGAGTCATCAAACTTTACAGCCTCTTAAGACTCTCATTGCTGTCACCTTGCCTGCTCTCTGGTCCGTGGAGTCACGTGTCAGCATGTGACCCAGGACTCCCCCCCACACACACCATAATTCCTGTCTATCACTGTCTTAGAAGTGAACAGCATCATGCGTTCTCTGCTCACCTCCTGCCTGAGTTCCACTGATCTTTCTCCCCACTCACTCCGGTCATCTATTTGTGCCGTCATCATGTCCTCCCTTTGACGCTGTCAATAATGTAAACTGTGGGCTTCCTGGCACCGCAATCTCTTTGTTGTCTCCTCAAGAACCTTTGTTGCTTCTCCTCCTCTCCCTCCCCCGAGCAGCTGGAATATTATTTCTCTCCTGTACCTGCACACATTCCCTAGAAATCACATATAGTCCCATGGCTAAGATGGCTTCCACGCTCTTATCTTCAGTATCTCATGGAACTAAAGTTCAAATTTTTAAACTCTAGCCTCTCTCTCTCTCTCTCTCTCTCTCTCTCACACACACACACACACACACACACACACACACGTCCCTCCAGAGCCTTGGCAAATTCATTGGCTTGCAACATCATAAACTTCAGAGTTCAGACCAGTCGAGGTCTACCTACCATGCTTCACATGGACTATGGACTACTTCGAGAACTTCTTACTGGGTCCCCTCTTTCTGTCTTTGTCCCTATTCCTCTACCCTGTACATTTCAATTTCTTCTGCCTGCCATAGGCATGGTGATCCATTTACAAGTAAACCTTATCTCAGTTCAAGACCTCCAGATGCTGTCCATGTTCCATGGACATCAACATCTTTCACAGACCAGTCCACGAGGCCATGTGATCTGATCCTGCCTCCACATCACCATTATCTCCATGACCTTCCCTTCCACGGCTCCCTTCAACCACTGAGCTACCTACCTCACATCTGTTGTCCTTCTGCCTAGACTTCCTGAGATATTCCTGTCTACTGATCTTTCCTTCCTGTACCTGGTTCAAATATCATTTTCCTGGCAAGGCCTTTGGTGACCTCTCTATAAACATTAAAGTAAGCCTCCCTGGGCGATCCTTCCTCACCTTATCCTCTTTTCTTGTCTCTGTATTTATCACTACCTGATACATGACATCACTTCATATTCGATTTTTGCTATTTCCCCCTGCTATTTTACATCTGGTGAATTTCTGTTTAATTTGTTGTCCCTAATACAACTGTGCCTGCCTCAGAGGATAGAACCAGCTCTGAAACTCAATGTTGGACGGCATCCTGTCCTTACTGCATCTTTCATTGAGGCCTGTCCATTAACCCAACCACAGGTTCCCTGTCCTGAAGTCTCTGCCAATCTTGTCAACCACTCTAGATGCTATCTGATCTTCACACGTTCTTATCCCCCTTGCCTTGTCTCCCCCTACTGTGCACTCCTAGGAAAACCATAATTCCTCTTTATAAACTTCACATAGTTTGTTGATAATAATGTCTCAGTTATTATTTTGAGATACTTTGTTGATAGCATGATCTCAACTGAAAGTAACATTTTTTATAAAAATAAATTTAAATTATGTTTACATTTTTAACTTAAAATACTTTGAATTAAGTTCCAAGTAAGGGGAATGCTTTCATAATGAAAATGGAACACAGCACATGGAGTCTCCCCAAGGATGAAACATGAAGAGACTGTTGAGCCATTGAAAGCACTGAGAAGAACTCGGAGCTACACAGGAAACATTTGCCGTAGGTGTTTGTTTCTCAAGGAAGCCTCCAATCCCTGGCTGCACATCGAGCATTAAACTGCTTTTCTTCACCTGTAGTTGTGAGGTTAAAGGTAATGATGAGTGGGTGGCAAGACATGAGGAAATAGCCAGTCCTGTTCTTGGGAATGGTCTCGTTCACTCATTGCCCCCTCCAAACAATGAGTAGCTGTCCTCATGAGAATGAAAGGGCCTGACCACTGCTCTGAAGAGGTAGCATGGGATCAAGGGTCAAAAGGACTCTCTTAAACACCATTGTTCATATCATGAGTACACTCTTTTCTATTTTACCTGGGCTGTACCTTGTAAGCAAGCTTTCAGAGTGTCATACAGTAATGTTAACTCTAAGACCACTGCTGACCAGGAGATCCTTCAGAATTTCATTATCTTCCATAGCTGGAAACCAACTCCATACTACTTTTTTCTAAACACTAATTAGATGTGTATTATACCCCTTTACTGAATGCCCTTCCTGTGCATAGGGAGTGAGCAAGTGCCTTGGGTTCAATTTACTCATTATGAAGCATTGACTGTGATTGTCAATTCTGAGGTCCTCCTTAAGCTCTGCAGCTAGAAAACTTTGCAACACAGTGTTCCAACATGCTAGCTACCAAGACTCTCCTTCAGTCTCCTGACACTTGTCCATTCTGAGGCAGGACCTTCCAAGAGACTACAGGAGGAAGCCAACTGTTTGATGTTGCACATAACCTATCAGTATTGCTTTCTGTTGTACCGGTAATGAAATCATTAGTAGCTTTAAATTAAGCAGAAAAATTGAATCATCTCAAGTGCCTATCTTGATGGTTTGTTGCCTACAGCCTAATACAGAAGAATATCCACTCCCCAGTCAGGGTCCGGTGCACAAGCAGAAACTTGCTGTATGTGGAACTTGGAGTATGTTGTTTTGCTTTGTTGCTTCATTGCTTTCTAAGGTGGGAGAGGATGTAGTGTCCCATGGAGCTGAGTTACAGGTGATTTTAAGTTGCCCAGCATGGGTCCTGGGAACCAAATTCTGGTTCCCTAGAGGAGCAGCACAAGCGCCTAAGCACCAAGTAGTCTCTCCAAATCCCAAACGAATACCTTTCTATTCCAGCGTCTCCTTCTCCCAATGTCCTGGAGTTGTCAAATCCACGTTTTCATCTATTTCTTAACTCGTGAAGTCTGTTCATCCAAACTTATTCCTTTTTCTGATTTCTGGGGTTCTCTTTATCATTCTTCCCTAACCTCTTTATTTGGAAATTCATTTTTATTCCCTATATTTCTAGTGTAAACAATCAGAACTATGAATTTGGCTGTGAATGTACGCAGAGCCCTGCATCCAATTCTAATGCTGTTTGATGTTATGCGGAACTGGTATTTATGTCTTTCTTTTGTTGTGGTAAGACTATTTAACATGAGCTATACCTTGTAAACACATTTTTAGAGTGTAATATAATAGCATTAACTCCAAGAGCACTGTTGACTAACAGATGAGCCAGAATTTAATCATCCTCCATAGGTGGAAAACGACTTCCTACACTCTGCCCCACCCCCGACCCCCACTGACTCCAAACACTAAACTCAACTAGATGCATACCGGATCCCTTTACTGAAGCTGTTCAAGAGTGCTAGAGAAGAATGATACAACCAACCTGTCAGGATTTCCTTCAAATGTATGGCCATGAATCTTCAGTGAGCACTCAACATTCTCTGACATGTCAACTCCACTTGTAAATTCATTAGCCTACTCCCACGATGCCTATTATGTGCTTTCTCCTCAGTCCTCAAATCTCTCTCATCCCCTCCCACCCAACTCTCAACTGAAATCCTTGTCATATATTTCATAGAGAAATATAGATGTAATCAGGGGTAAGCCATTTTAACCCGCAGCTCTCTATGCTATAAGCTTTTCTATGTGTGCACATGAGTGCACCTGATCCTATGTCTACACACATGTGCCTTGACCCCATCATGTTCCTCCTTACACGCTTGCCTTGCAAAGCAGAATTCTCTTTCCTGAATCATCTGGCATTTTGCTTGAACTCTGCTTCTATAGGATAATCGCTGACGTTAACTTGTGTAGATTTACTTACCACAGTCTCTAATCTCTGTTCATACCACACCATGAGCCCTGTTTCTAGCAGAGAAAGGGCTCAGGCCACATTCTGGCTTGAGAAAACAATTATGTTCCTATCGGTCAAGATCTTTCAGGAAATGACTTTGAATATCTATTTTTCCTCACCTTGGGCATATGTGTGCTGGCAAGAAAGAAGAGCTGGGTGATGCTAAACTCTCCTCTTTTAGAGAAGACCCCCAGCGCTGGTCTAGATAAGGATATTTTTTAATATCACACCAAATGCATAGGTAGCAAAGACTCTACTAAGATAATAGGCTTCTTCTAGAGCTCAAAAGACACAAGCAATCAGCAGAGTGAAGAGACAACTTACAAAATGGGAGAAAATATTTGCAAGTGATTCATTTGACATGGGGTGGTGCTTAGAATACATAAGGAACTGCCTACTTCAGGATCCAAATCGTAAGTATCCAGTCTTAACATGGCAAATAGGCCTACATAGACATTTCCCAAAAAAAGGCATATACACATCCATACATACATACATACAGACAGACACACACACACACACACACACACACACACGCATATACATGCATATGCACACACACATACACATAAACACTCACCACATTATGCATACACAAACAACACCAGGTTACTGGTTATCAGGAAATGCAACTCAAAACATCACAATATCACCTCATTCGAGCAAAAATAGTTGTTATCCAAAGGAGGAAAGATAGCTTAGGGAAGGGAAAACAATTGCACTCTGTCAGTCAACAGTCATGGGAAACACTGAGGAAGATCCTCTAGAAAGAAAGTGCATCTACCATAGGATCCAGTACCCTTATTACTGAGACTATAGCCAGAGCAAATGAAGCTAGTGTATCCAAGGACCCCAGCACTTACTTTTCTATCTATTACAGCACTATTCACAGTAGCTAGGGATGGGAGCAAGAAAGAACCATCAGCTGATGAAAGTATGACAAGGGAAAAATCTTTCCACTTGCAACAACATGATAGAGCTGGAAATTACTAGATCAAACTAGGTAAACCACGCACAGAAAAACATAAGTCCCGTGATCTCGTATGTATAACCTGAAAATGTTGAACTCATAGAAGCTCGGAATAGAATGGTGGTTACCAAAAGCTAGAGAGGACTTAAGGAAAGGGCGGGCAGTCACATGATACACTATTTCATTTAGATGGAAGGTGTAAGTTCAAGTTGTATTGTGCATTATGATGGCTACAGTTAGTAATACACTGTTATTGAAAATCACTAGAAGAGAGAATGGGGATTAAGTACTTTAAGGGTTCTCACCACAAAATATGAATATGATGTCATACAAATGTCAATTAGGTCATTTTAGCCATTCTATGTGTGTCATTGTATGCAAAAATACACATACATCTTATACATATACATTCTACACTATATATGTATGTCATCATATACATAAAAGACACACCATTTTTTCTCAGTGGGTAATTTTTTCAAGGGACTGGGGTGTGGCTCAGTCACAGAGCCCATCCCACTTGCCTAGAAAGTGTAGTCTTCAGATCCAGTCACCAAATTCTTGAAGTCCCTTTATTCTGCTTTGTGATGTTTGTCCTCTCACACGTGACTGCCACCCACCCACCATGCCATCCACCGTGGGCCTGTAGCTGAGTGCTTCTGCACGCATGCTGGCCTCGTCACAGCAGGTGCATTGGGTCCTTGTCTTCAGTGTCCACGCAGCTGTCCAAGCATCACCTGACCCCTTGTTAGGGACTCCGAGAGTGAATGAATGATTGATGGCTCACACACCCTTCAAAAGGCTTCGAGCTCTTATTATCCTATAATCAAAGGGTTCTAGCTCCCACTTTTTCACGAAGTCTAAGGACTACAGTGATCTATATAAGATCTAAGGTTGCTTGGAAATACTGTACACCACATATATTTTCTCCCACAGCATGGATCTAGATTATAAACATGTGCTTGTTATCCCCCATTGTTGTGATCCATGCATAATTGCTCTCTTCTGAGAATACGTAATCATCATAAGGGCAGCTTTAAATAATGTTACTTTGTATATCAGGAGTCCAGCATCCATCAAAACAGCAAGGTGCTGCCTTATCTAGGAGACAGTGTTCTCACACTGTAGGAACATCATCAGATATTCACAAAGGATGTGCAGAACTCCATAGAACGCTGCCACAACACAAGCCTGATTCCTGCTCTGTCTACCTCAAGTTCAGTATGGTTTCCGAGGCACGACACGTGGTAGGAACCGAAGTTGACAGGTTAGCCATAGTGCTCTAGCTTGAGTATTTGAATCCCCTGTATTCCCTTTGATTCACCTTAGCTAGGTTCACTGGCATACAAACAGTAAACTCTTTTGTTTTGTTTTGGTCTTTTTTTTTTAGAACACTGTACACTATGGACAGCGCCCTGGATATAGTATTTAAAATAGACTCTGTTGTTTTCTGCACTCACTTGGATCCCATGTAGGCAATATGAAAATGTGCTCTTGGGTGTGGTCTGGCTTCCGTGATTAAATGCTTCATTCACACTCATATGTCAATCTATTAGTGTGCTGTTAATTCAAACGCTGCTGTGATGTATCTTATCCCCATTAGCACATTCATCACAGGTAGATGTGAAACTTGGACAAAGGTGTACATTCTCATTAACGGTGAGCAGCCTATTCATCTTACAGGAACGTAATTAATGTTAGTTTCTATCTTTAATTTTTCACTGTTTGGCACAATGCATATTTAGCATTTCCCTTGTCCTTTATCAACTGACTCCCTCTTACCACTCAGATAATTCAAAAAGGCTTATTTTTTAACCAAATCTGGTACTCCATGTTTAAAACATTTTGTCCACATGTGTTCCTTAATGGTCGTGGCACTCCCAGTGCAGTGAGGGTTCACACTAGGAGACAAGTACAGAAGGAGAAGACCATGTTTTCTCACCATTCTTTAACAGATGAGTTTAATAGAATTCACTAGCTAAGGCATTCACCATACAAGCATGAGGGCCCAAGTTCAGAAGCCAGAACCCATGTGAAAGCCAGCAACAGTGTACATGCGTAACCCCAGCTCGGGTGAGGGTAGGAGGGAAAGTGGAGACAGGTGAATCCCTGGAGCTCACTGGAAAGCTGGTCTACTGGAGTTGGTGAGTTGAGTAAGAAGTCATGGTTTCAAAACATAAGGTAGAGAGTGACTATTGAGGAGGCTGTCTACCCTCATCAACCTCTGTTCTCTACACAGAAACATTACACACACTCACATATACACATACTCACACACACACACACACTCACACACACATACTCACACTCACACACACATACACACACCACATACTCACACACACATACTCACACACACACACACATACTCACACACACATACTCACACTCACACACACATACACACCACATACTCACATACACACACACATACACACACACACATACTCACACTCACACACATACACACACACATAACACACATACACACACACATATACACACACATACTCACACACACACACATACACACACATACATACACACACACATACTCACACACACACACACACACACACATCCCTGCAGGGGGCGAATCCTCCCTTGAGAAGCCCACACCCACATATTATCCTTCCGCTGAGTGCTTTTGTACTAACTGCTTGTTGAAATCTATGTTTCAAATCTCTTTTTGATAAGCTCCAACTCTGCTTCAAAGGAAAAAGACTTAAAAGATGTTCCGAATACAGCATCAATGGAAAGAGCAATTAAGGATTTCTTTTTTTCCCAGTCTCTGAGCTCCTAACAGGTGTCAGAGGCCATGGCGATGCCCGTACAGTGATGTGGACACTGAGGGCAGTTAAGAACAGCTTCCTAAGACACAAGAAAGAAAAGGCATTTATTTTTCAAAATTTTATGCTTTGTTATGGGTTACACAGATGCAAAAATACATCTAAACATCTAATGTCCCCTTTACAAACCTCTGTAAATAGCCATATATATGAGCTCTTATATAATCTTCCCAACAATCCTTTAGACATGAGTCCTTTTACAGAGAGACAGAGACGTTGAGTCACTTGCCCAAAGCCACACAGCTATTGAGCAGGGGAAAGGAGTGCTAAATATACATTAGCTCTAAGCTGAGGTTTTACATTCAAAATCATGTTACCATAACTTTTCGCTTTATTCTAGCGGTAAAAATGTACTGGGGAAAATGTCTCTACATTTGTAAAGCAACGACAGACTTCAATCTCCTCAAGTTGAGAAAAGGCATTTTAAGTGACTCTGTGCTCCCTGCATCCAGACAAAATACCTGCGAAAAGCAAGCGCTCCATAAGTAGTTCACAGATACATGTGATCTTAAATTTTAGGGTTTGGAGCTGGAGAGGTGGCTCAGTCGATAGAGTGTTTTCCTAGCATGCATAAAATCCTGAACTGCATAACTGGATTATTAAATCCTGTTATGCTCTGACTCTCTCGTAGGACGACGCTCTTAAACTCTTTCTCTCCTGCATCTTCTTTGGCATGGCAGGTGGTGGCAGAGAAAGCGGCTTCCATCATGGTGTGGTTGCCTCCCAACTATCCCTGGCGTGTCTCACAAACCATGACCTCTACCACACAGTCCTGACCCCACACCCTACGGGGCCAAACAATGTCTCCTGCCTAGTGGAGTAGTGGAGGCGGGAAAGCTTGCAGAGGAATGATTCCTACCTCAGCACCACATGGAGATCAGCAGTCCGGATAGTGGATAAACCAAGGTGTCCTCTGGCTCCCCAGTATAACCCACAGCCCCGGGCTGGTGATCCCCGGAGCTGGAGGTCCTGCTTTCTAAGATGTATGAACTATCCTTGTGCTTTAGTGGCCTTCCCGTCCCGAGAAGCCATCCTCTATCTTTCCCTCTTTACTTGCTTTATTTTCTGAATAGCTCTCCAATGCACAGTTTCATTTAAATACATGGAAATAACATGAAGTATTTTTCTTCTCTTCACGCCTGGCCAGAGGAGTGGCAAACCCAGTAGGAAGTACCTAAGAAGTGCCTTAACCCTAACCACTGAGGCTGGAACAATCTATGCTGTTTTCTTTCTTTCTTTTCTTTTCTTTTTTTAAAGGTGTCATTTTGTCCCATTATATAGATTTTGAATAAAATAAGATATTTGATATTTGAGTAAATACCTTTGAGGTAAACATAAATTATTGTGAATGAAATCTGCATTCAGCTTGTTCTATCACTATATAGCTAGGACATCCCCCCCCCCAATACAGACAGTTCAAGGACTACAAAATTCTCACACATGCATAGAGTATGTGCCTGCAAAACCATATTATGCCCACTGCAGTTCCTGAGAGGGATCTAAGGCCACCAGAGAAAGCTGCAGAGAGACCATCACAATGCCACTGCTCTATGTAGGCCTTGCTGTCCTTACTCCAACTGGAAAGTTACGAACCACAAATCAGTTAAAGGCTTTTGGCCTATTGATGCTTTGTGTAGAGACATTACATAAGCCTGTTTGTACCTTGAGAGTAAATGATGAAAGTATATGTTCATCTCTATTTTCACTAGAAGAAGGAAGAGGCGGCTGTTGGCCAATGACCTGTCAGATAAAAATGTCCATATGTCCCACAGCTATCTCTGCAGTGGCTCTGCCCTGCCTCTGGTTTCCCTCCACGCCAGGGTGAGCCATCGGTGGCAGCCGTGGCCTGCAGATGTGGCAGCCTGCTGATTCAGAGGAATCGATGTCTGTGTGGAGCTTTAAACCAGTGTGCGCTGCCCACCAAACCTTTTCTTCCCTCCGTCCCGGAAGAGGCTTCCCTGTCGGAAGAAGGCTAGAAGCTTTGTACAATCGAAAGCCTTTGATCAAATCTGACCCACTCCTTCTGCGTGCCACGGCATTGTGTGGGCGGGGGGGGGGGGGGGGGGGGAGCCACAGGACCACAAAACAGCCCGATCTGTCGCCAGGTGGGCTGACAAAGCAGACCTAGACACACAGTTGATTTCAAGCCATGTTACATCTCCACACTGCAAAGCGATGATAAAGTGAGTTGGTAAAGGATGCCCGCGGGTGGATGTTTCTCACAGACAGAGGCCACTCTGCTTCTGAGTGGGCTCTTGTCCTTCCCACTGAGAGTTTTTAAGCCACTTGGGGACAACGACCATTTGAACAGAAAATTGTTCCTGTTTCTAAATGATTTAGGGAAAAAAAAAAAAAGGGAGAGATGTTGCTCTTCTGACATCTAACCTATAGTATACAGACACAGCCAAAGGGTTTGTAAGAATTAACTCAAAGGCGTATTTGTTTGCTCTGTCCATCACCTGCTGAGTCTTCATCTTCATGCCTGGTATCTGTCTGCCCACTCTCTCCCCACCTCCTAGCCTTCCAGAGAGCTTAGGATTGCTCTAGCTTCCCACTTTTGCCAGAATCCTATCTAATCCACCTTCTTGGAGCCTGACGGACTGTGTGAGAAACCATTTGGGTACACTTGGCATTGGGATTCCTTAAATAATCACTCAGAATCATTTAGGGGAAAGAAGTTGCTCGTGATCCCTGGCAAAGTACATGAAAGGACACAGTACCAGTCCCCCTGTGTGGCACCAAAGCCTTCAACGCAGCCAGCCCTTCCTACCGCGGGTGGCCTGTGGGTAACCAGTTGCTCTTGCTCAGGTATTTTCCTAGCACCCAACCTCCTCCCCTACCTCGGAGGCTTACCCTTCCTGTTGGATGTTATTATTCTCTCTAAAATGCAACTAAAGCACAGGGGTCTCTGTCCTTCCAGCCATTGCGTGGGAAGCCTTGTAAGTGGGTGTTTGCAATCCCCTCTGTTTGCTCAGCTCTGGCTCCTAACACATTGCCACTTATCTGCCTCTCCTTGAATCTATCTGAGACCTAACCAAACAGTAAGTCAGTGGAGAGACTGAAGGATCCAAGCCGCTACAGTTGGTGAGAAGCAGGAACTATGCAAGGACCATAAAAGAGGTAGAGAGGATGAGTATTTATGCTCTATCTCTTCTTGCGCCCCACAAAAAGCTGAGATAACTATTGTAGACCCTCAGGACACCTGAGGTTTGTACCCTGAGGCTCCAGGACTACCTCACCTCAGGCCTCATGGAGATGGGGCCTACTTTCCATCTCCAGGATCAAGTCCTGCCCCCATCCGTGTGAGCAAATGTGATCTGCAAACAAAATGAAAGGGTTGCACAGGTACAAGTTCAAGCTTCAGTTCTTCGATCTATTGTGCTAAGCGTTCCACTTTAAAAAGTAGGTTGCCTTTTGAATATTGGAGTGTCTGGAGGACAACAGAGCCACAAAGGAGACCGTGGGGGAGAGCTGAGTCTGAACCACACTGAAGTGAAAGTCAGTTCTAGTGCCTTCCCCAACAGGAGGCTGCCCAGTGTCTCCAAACACTGTCTAATTCGTTAATATTATTCAGTGAAAAATGTTCTCCCCTTTCATTTCTTACTAACTCTGTTTAATTTTCATGGAAACCAATTCTTTTCGAGTTCATTTAAGAGGAACATCTCATAACTTTCTAGTGTAAGAAGTGTGTGTATGTGTGTGTTTTAATATCTGCAACAGCTAAGTTGAGAACGTAGGCATTTTATCATCAGAGATGTTTTTCTTGTAGCTCCACCTGCAGTTCTTTTGGTTATAAAAGATTGTGCAGCACTATAAAATGGCCCACACTTATATTCATTAGAAATTTATTTCAGTGACATTGGTTCTATTCATATGTTTATTATAAATAAGCCAGATAAGATTTTTTTACCATCACGTTTAATAACATATAAGGTTATTGCATGCTTCTGAGGGAAGAAATAAATGTCTGAAATAACATCAGTGGGGGAAAGGTTGTTATAAAATTTTAATTCTAGTAATTGTATTGTTGAGAATGGTTTTGTTGCTATTTGATTGATTTTTTTTTTTTTTGGCTGAGTTGTTGTTGGAATTGTTGATGTTGTTGTTTTAAGAATAGAAGGTCAGAAGAGGTCACTTCCACAGAAATGCTTCTAGAGAAGAGTTTAACAGGGTAGTTTATAGCATCATGCACTTTGGTGCCCCCGTGTCACCTGTGGCATTTGCAAGTTGTGGGATCATGTCACTTCTACTTTGTACTTTGCGGTCATCTTAAAAACCAACAGACAAGACAATTCTGTTCAGATCTAGGATCTGATGTAGTTAGGTTTCTGTGTTATTTTAAGAAAGAAACAATACTTTTGCCCATTTATTCTTAACACATTTTATGAGCCATAGTACGTCACTTCTGAGGACCCCTGGGCTCCTATTTACTTGGGATGTAGCAAGAAGGAAAAAGAGAAAATACCTTCCAATCATAGAGATTCTTTGCCCATGGAGATCCCGAGGGTTGGCTTGAAGGGGCTTGCAAAAATCTGAATCCTGGATAAAAATAAGCCCTGATAGAACCCGAGTAGAAATTGCTTCCGAGATGCCTTGACATTAGTCAAGCTGGCTTCTATAAATGCTTGTACATAATAATGAGATAAAATATTAATAGTGATTATTTTTAGGAGCACAGGACAGCCAAGCCCTCAAAAAGAGTAAGGTGGTTTTTTGTTTTGTTTTGTTTTTTGTTTTTTTGGCTTTTTATTGGTAAGGCATTTCATTTAAACATGAAAACGTGGTGTAATGTGAAGTATGAAATAAGTTTTGAAAGGAAGCTGATGATTAAGAAGAAATGCAGTGGGCATTTAATAAGTGGAGGATCCACAAGATAATTAACTGGCATGCATAAAGATTCATGCTTTATACCAAAATTTTAATTTTGCACATAAATGTGCCTGATGTAGGCAGCGTTTAATCACCTAGCTGACAGGAGTAACTACTTTCATTTAACCTTGACTGAAGATCATGAATTCTAACAGGTTTAATTGGATACATCATTTAACAGAATGAACAGAGCAAATTTTTCTCAATTCATAGGTTCTGATTGACATGCACCAGCACTAAGGCGTAGCACAATTACTGCTGCTCTGCGATCCTGCCCTGGGCAGCAATTGCCATAGTGACGTGACACTCCCGGATGGCTGGGGCGCAGAAACTATACTGAATCTTCCCTTGTTTTGAAAAGGCCAAGGCTGCTGCTGCTTCCTCTTCTTCTTCTTCTTCTTCTTCTTCTTCTTCTTCTTCTTCTTCTTCTTCTTCTTCTTCTTCT